>JANHFM010005113.1:11494-28128 GCA_032468115.1 Grayia smithii | reverse complement strand
TTCGATCTGCTGAACTGCAGCTAGCAGTCAGCTGAAGTAGCCTGCAGTACTGCACTCTAACCACTGCGCTACCTCGGTTCTTAAAAGTTGTAAAATGGGGCAAAACTCACTTAGAAAATTTCTCACTTAGCAACATAAATTCTGGGCTCAATTGTAAGTTGAGGACTACCACTATTTTAAGCTATACTTGATTGAATAAAACACTTTAGGAATGGAAAAACTTTAGTATTTGATCAGTATTACACCAATTTGGGTGAATCACATAGCTGCATGTTTAGTAGGAAATACAAGGTTACACAAGCTTTATTTGCCTGTGTACATATTGCAGTTTCACAGGTATAGTAACAATAGCCTTAAGAGTCTATAAAACTAAGCCAATTTGCATATTGTATAGAAGTCACAGAACTTTATTTTTCTGATACAAATGAACTGATACAGACCAATTTTTGAAACAGTGTTTATATATCTGTGGCTTTACTTAGCATTTGAATTATGATGTATGGCTATATAGCATTTCTGATTAGGACATATTAATTACAAAACAATACTAAAGCACAAGAAATATGCTTTGAGACTGCATAATATTTGCTGATGTCCCTTACACATCAGGAAGCTGAGGAAAAAAGTCAAATTTTACTTCTATTCCATTAATTCATATGCTGCCCTGTATTATGCTGAAATTTATACTATCACTGCCATCTGATCCCATTAGCAAATATTTGAGATTTAGTTTCTAAACTTTTCAGACTCCATGAGTTAATATTGATTTTGTATTTCCCAGAAGTCATTTAAGTAATTGTCTAATTAAGTAATTGTCTAATCTAGGCAATCTAGTGTAGAGCAGGGGTTCCCAACCTTTTCTATATCCCTCACCCCTAGAATCTTCTGATGTATTCTCGCACCCCTTACAAAAGTAAATAATTATATGCATAAAATTATGCATATACAGTATAATTTTGCAATTTCTAAACCCAACTTTTCGCACCTCCTGGAATATCGCCTCGCACCCTCGGTTGGGAACCCCTGGCCTAGAGGTAATCTCTCTCATTTTACAGTTCTTTGGTTAGATTTTATGGGTGGTAAAAGGGAAGCTTGTATTTTTTTTTAATTGATTTATTTCTTTAGGAAAAAAATTGGCTGACTTTACTAATTAAGGTTAAGATAGAGAAAGCATCAGTTCAGATCCTTAAAGAAAGAATCTATTTTATGTAGTTAGTTTGTTAATTTTTATTTGAATGTATTGCTTAGTATACACTATCTTAATTTTGAAATATTGCTTTAACATGTTTGGGTCTTGTATGATTATATAAGCTATAGGAAGTTAAGCCAAGAAACTGTTCTCATTTATTCACAGATTTAATAAGTAAAAAAGGGAAAAAGTTAAAAAGTAATGCTTAAGTATGCAAACAAGTCCAATGAGAAAGTTTTGTAATTTTACAGTTTAATTGAATAAAATGCTTTAACTTTTTAGTTAATGAAGTATGTGTAGGAAATAATGTGGTTTAAATCAGTGGGAATAGTACTATCTGTTATGATGTCCATGGAAGTCCAGTACATTTACATGGTTATTATCAAAGCTGTTACACAACTTTTCTTTCTTAGAATACCATGTAATATCCACTTTCAAGAGGAATCCTCTCGAACAGGCCTTCAGACGGCCCAATGTAAATCTAACATCCAATCACCTTTTATATCACTACTGGATTGCTGTAAGCCATAAGGCCCCAGCATTCCTGTATGATATCTACCTCAGGATTACAGGAAGAAACCCAAGGTAATGGTGACTAGCTCTGCTTTGTGTTCCTCTGGCTATTTACAACCCATGCTTACAAATTAACTCCTTTTTTTCTTTTTCGTAATGATGGTTGAATGGAATGTTAAATCCATAGAAGTTCGAATCCAAGTCTGCTGTTTTCCGGCAACAGTGAAAATGGTGTAGTATGGAGTAGTTAACCCATTAAGATGTCTAGAGATGATTGGATTTATTCTTTGAACAAGAGCTACTCAGAACATTTTGAACCTTATTTTTCCTACAGAATGTTACCTAAATTTGATATTCAAGAGGAATCCTTTAGAACAAGCAATCAGGCGTCCCAATCTTAAAATCCAGTCCAACCCCTTTATTCATCATTATTGGACTACAGTCGGTCACATACTTCCTGCGTTCTTATACGATGTTGTTCTCAGGTTGACAGGTCAGAAACCGTGGTAAGAAAGAAAGGGCTCATTTTTTGCTAAAAGTGATGGAAGCTTGGTGGCAGTTTAGATCAATGGCATGAGCTTTTTACCTTAGATTTACTAATGGAAGAACCAACAATAACAGTAAAAGAGCTGGATATTTTTGGGCCTTAGTGGCTGGTTGACATTTGCTTTATTAGAGTCATTGGTCCATGTCACACAGTTACCATGCTCTTCAAATCATCCTACTCTAGCACTGTTATTGAAAATTATAAGCTAAAATGAACGGAGAAGGGAAGGGGATAGAAGAGATACTAAAACTATGGTACACATGGTTTCTTTAATGAATTTAGATAATTTAGGAGATATTTTATATCATCATCATTTGGCTTATAATTCTTTTGGCTTACACATTTTTTTAAGCCGGCAAAATGTATATTTTTACTGCTCAAATCTGCATAATTTTTCTCTATCTTAACATTTTAAAATGGCAACTTTTTCAAGCTTTCTTTTGCAGAATTGCTGCTCAAACTGCACAGCCTCCACCCCCAAAAGTCTGAAGGAACAGAAGATATGTCGTTATTATTTCAGTAGTTTAGTATTTGGAGAGGAGAAGGAAACTATATATCTATATCTGTAAATATAAATACACTTAAACGCACACATACCAAGTCAAAGATTGTAGGTATGTGTATGTGTGCGTGTGTATATACCTATGAGAAAATGACTTTGACTTTGGGAACTCTCATCATTTCTCTTACAGAATTAACATACTGTTCCAAGAGTTAGAAATAATTTTAGCAGACACATTTCTTACCTTTTTGCCATAACAATTTAGGCAATAGTTTTCATTTGTTCCATGGTATAGGCAGCAAGCAAAGGCAATTGAATGAGCCTATATTTTCCCAAGTTCATAAACAGCAATTTTACTAATTGTACTTTTCAGAACAACTTTCCCATAAAGGATATTGAGCCCTTGTTACTACCATTGTTGTCATTTTGGCAGTCTTCTCTACATTCCTAGAAGAAAGTTCTAGAGTAGAGAACTTCTTTCCATTCCCAGAAGCTCTTGTCTTTTTTCCTCCCCCCAGCCATTGTGTAATATAACTTTCAGACTTTCAAATTCACATTTTAATATACTGTATTTGAAGTCTATAAGCGATGCTTTAATAGGTGACATCATCTGGATGACTTTGTTTGGCTTGCAGAGGTTAGACCTGATTACTTCTTTAATAGGAGACCACCAGGAAATGGCAGGAGCTGCAGGAGGTTGAAAAATAATATGCTAAAAGAATATGCCTGAAAAACTACTTCCATACCGATAACACGAAAAATACATGAATGTGCCTTCATTAAGTTGAGGTCATTTTAAATCCTTGACTTTAATTGTGAGAAAGATGGATTTGAGATTAACATTAAATTTTTAAAAAAGCTTCCCACCAGTGAAACTTGTATTTCCTAAACATGCTTGCATCTAACTGGTAGCTATATCTGTTAAAAACATACCACCGTGAATTGATAATTTATCCCATGAATTCTGTATACTGTGCCTGCTATAAGAAAATTAGATTCCTATTTAATGAGAACACATACACTTATAAAATGCTTTGTTTCCGGTCTTGTTTATATTGAAATCCTACCAAACAAAGTAAAAGTGATTCATTGTAAAAAGTAGGTAGTATCTGTCTTTTAGTGTAGAATGTCAGAATGTCTTTTAGTGTAGAATTAGTTTTTAGCTGAAATATAATGGTTTTCTAGGAGATAAAAAGTTTTTATTATTTGAAAATTTGGCACATTTTGGAACTGAGTGACATGAAATCAGAAAACCAGATCACCATCTCTCCAGGACATTATGATCATATAGCATCATTGATGATCAAATGTTGGTCTTCATATCTGTATTTGTATATTTTAGGAAGAGTGAGAAATTGGTTTGAAGTAATCCATTTCCTGCTGAAATGGTTTAATAAAACAGTAATGATCCGTAATAATAACAATCTACAACTCAGGTAGAATATGTACACCCAATTTAGTTCATAAGCTCCAGCCATAATTCAAAAATTAATATCAAAATATTTCAAATAGGCCATAACAGGAAAAAAACACTTCCTTTGAGATTGTGTTTAATGTATAATTAGAGATTTCAAGAAGGAGACCATTTCTGGTTCTATTATTTATGAAAGAAGCTGAATTAGTTCATCTTAACATTTATCAGAGTAAAATAAAAGGCCAGGAAAACCTTACAAATATATTTTTAGTTGCCTGCTAAATGGGATAAAAGTAATTGGTAGTACTCCCAATGTTGCTTAATTATAATTCTCAGCATCGCAGACAGCCAGGTCTGTATGAAGATATTTGGAATTTTAGCTCAGCAATATCTATGACAGGTTGTTGCCTGACTACCCCTCTTAAGAAATCAACAAATTTATGACCACAATACCTTAATAACCCCCCAGTCCTGTTTAGGAAAGCTATGTTTGTGGCTTTTAAATTTAGTTCAAGTGCTTGCTTAATTGTTCACACACATGGCATATTGTGCAATTTTGTCAAGCATTTTCATTTCTTTGGTGGCAAAGAAATCCAGTGTAGTTTTCTATAATGAAAAGTGGGGCTAGATTATTTTTTAGCCTAGCAGTGGTTTCTCCTTTTGGCTGTTTGAGGTGGTTATTGTTGACAAAGTTGTATATTATATAAATGAGACAAAATGAGGTTTCAAACCCATTTGAACCCATTTAAATACCATTTAAAAAACAACAACATAAATTGAGTATAGAAATGTAGGGAATAGAAAAATCAAAGGCCAGAACCCTAAGTGTATTAAACTTGCAATATAATTCATGTGCAGTATAAAATACTGTAACTTTATGTTGTAATAGTATCTAATAGTGGAAAGGAGTGGATTTTAAACAAGAAGTACAATCCATTAAAATTCATCTTGTTCTGTGTTGATCATAAACAATATTTATGTAGAAGCTTCCCTTTAGCAAAAATCCTCCAGATAGCATAGGAAAAGGTTATTTTTTTTACATAATTTTTGTCTTACCTTTTAGCCACACATAGTATTTAACAATTAATAATAATAATAAAATAGGAAAGTGTAACACAATAAAAAATGGAAACAAAAATAGAATACAGCAGTAAAAATTTGAAGAAACTCATAGGAAAAAAAACACTACTTTAATGTACTCTATTAAGGACAACAGAGGGTTCAAGTCCTACTTTGGCAAGGAGTTTCGAAGGTTGGAAGCATCCACAGAGAACCTTTAAGCATCTTAAAGAGGAAGAATATTTTGTTCCAAATAACCTGATCCAAAATAATATACTGTAGGGTTTGTAAGTTAATGTCAGTGGCTTCAGGAATAACATGCTATTATAATTAGTCCCAATCTATAGCCTGAGTGCAGCAACCTGTATCAGCTGAGATATCAAAATATGTTCTGCCTGTAATCTTAATGGGATGGAACTAAGATATTAGATGTTATGAATGTTAAATACCACATGAAAGGTCATTGTGACCTGTCTTGAGTTTACATACTTGTAAAGGAACACCAAAGAATTCTGGAATTCTTTTTGAGAATAGCAATATGGGGAAGTTCAGTCAAGCTGGATTTTTTTCTGATTTTGTTTCTTTAATAAAGATTTTCCATTTTGAGATGTAAAAGGTTGAATATATTATATGGTGTCTTTAGTTTTTGCAGGACTGTGATTAAGTTTGGATGTTTTCTGTGTTGTCTAATTGTAATTCATCTGTCTGACAAAAATAATATATAACAACTCAGACACTAATAATTCCACAAAATCTGCAACGTGGAATATTGATGCAAATGTACAGTGTTGCTTATGCAGGAAAGCTCTGTGAGGAGCATTCCTTGAAGAAAGACTGAATGTTTTTAGCTCATGAAAATTGTAATACTTAAGTAAATACAATGAAATCTACAAAATGTTTTAAAGGTAGGAAATGCTTTTGCTGTTAGAATATATTTTAGAGAAGAGAAATATTTAGTGGCTTTACATGAGTAGAAGATAAACAGATGCCTTTTTGTCTTAACTCCCTTACGTTATAGTTTGGCAATTATAGCTTAATATGTGCAATAAAATCATTTATTGCCATAAAACACAAATGAATAAATGTTTCATTCTAACTTTTGTACAAAAGATATAACTAAATAGGTATCACCTGAGACAGTTTACAAATAAGATAAGAAAATAAGAAAAAGAATGTGCTTATTTGTTTATATAATTTGTATGAATTGATTACATTTCATCAAATTGATATCAATTTTTAGCAATCACATACATTTCTCCATGACAAACTGTTCCTAACCTGGTCCTTAAAGGATTGGTAATATTTAGAGTGGCATGATAATATTTAGAAAAGTACTTTGCTAAATAAATAGAAGAAACTAGATAGAATATCATAAACTAAAATTACAACTACCCAGTGAGCAGACAATAAAATGAAGCCAAACTAACCTCTTAAAAAAACCTTACAGTATTGAAAGAGAGATTTGAAATGTGAAATGTTCTCCAGGAAAGAAAATACAAAAATAATACATGTATGTATGTATGCATGCATGTATAGGTATATACATATATATATATATGAGGAATTCAGCTGAGACCCCAGGCAACATTTATTTTGAGAAACAATCTAGGATACCTCTTTATATTCTTTCCAAAAACTTAGTTATATTTGCCTCATGAATTTTGTAGCATTAAGGACACTTGTTTATAATAACTTTGATTGAGATAGATGTTATGCTTATAAATGTTTGAAAAGAATACTTTATAATAGAGGTCACCAACCCTGGGCCGCAGACTGGCACCAGTCCATGGCCTATTAGGAACCAAGCCGCACAAATAGCAGGCAAGCAAGCAAAACTTTTATCTGCATGCGCGGGATCTAGGCTGCACATGAAACCATTCTCCAATCCACCCCCAGACCACAGAAGACAATTTTTCTAACGAAACCTGTCCCTGGTGCAAGAAAGGTTGGGGACAGCTTGTTTATATCATGGATGATATGTATAATTTCTCTTAATATAGCCCAGAAGCTGTTAAGATCCATTGGGAAAAAAACTTAAAATTAGAAAAGTATAATACATAATTTCATTGTTCTGAATTATTTTTACAGAAGGTTGTTATTCATACGGTATTTCAGATGTATGTTTTCCTTTTAATAAATGCACTTATTTTCAATAGAATTGTATTTGGCTAACCTCAATATAAGCAAGATACTATAACTGAATAAAAAAAATGTCTTTCTAAAGTAACCTTTTTTTCATGGTGACTTTTCTTTTCGTCCTTCACTTTTCTATCTTCCTGATGATCAGTGCTTTCTATTTTAAGGTTCACTCTTGAAATGAACAGGGTCAGAATAGCTGTCAAATAAGGTTTTAGGGTTTTTTATTACTGGTTGTAGCAGCACAAGCAAAAAGTACAAAAGAATTAATTCAGAGTTCGCTAAATTCAAGTTCAGAGATGCTAGTATTTTAAAGCTATTTTTCAAGTTGATCCTACTAATAGAATGCACTATATTCAAACAAAATATTTACTGTTGATTGACTTGGGCAATAAACATGAATAGAATATTTCTGCATATTAAGTAGTCAACATCTGAACCAGCAATGTGCAAAGCATCATTTATAACTAGGATTCAAAAGAAGATGGTTTTATAAAGAAACATTTCTTCCACGACCTTTTCAATTTCTAAATTAATGGGCAAATCTCATCAGAATTATTTGTGAATTATACTGTGCGGTTGATTAGAGTTGTGCAGAGCTTCAAATTCAAAAGGTCAAAGATAATTTGAAGTGCATTGTGATCCCCCCAAAAGGCACTGATTTAAAGGAGCTGCAATTGATGTTATGTGTTCCCTTCATATCTGCATAGCCCTAATTTATAGATAGATTGTGGTATTCACAGTACTACCTAAGAAAAGGACTTCAGCCTTTCAAAAAAAAGTTATTTAACATGCTATGCAGAAATACTCTGTTTTTGAAAATTCTACTTCAATTTTTAATGGTGCAATGGGCAAACTGAAGGATCCTGTGGAGGAACCTTCCTTCTAAGTGTTGAGTCATATTTAAGTTGTGAGTGTGATTTTCTTTAATAACATCTTTCCCTGGGCTATAGGATGATGAAAACAATAACTCGTCTTCACAAAGCTATGGTGCTATTAGAGTACTTTACAAGTAATTCTTGGGACTGGAACACAGACAATGTCAATATGCTTATGAGCCAGCTGAGTCCTGAAGACAAAAAGGCAAGTTACATTTGTGTTGCTTTGCTTGCTAACAATGTAGTACATAAGGCATTTCAATTAAGGAACAAAATGGAACATAGGAAACTTAATGAAAAGATAAAGCTGTAGCGTTGTCCTCTTCCATAGTGCCTGGCTTTGATCTACTGTTGTTTTTCTGAAACAACAATAAACTGCCAAATGTATTCAGTATACCGATTTTCATAATAAGTGCAACTAAATACAGATAGATCTTTGTATGGGCTGCATTGGAAACCCAGATAAACCTAAATAAAGTTACTATATATATATTATATATATTTTCCATAGAGTCGAACAAAAGATTTGGTTTTAAAATAAAAACTCATACATACTAAAGTGTTAACGTTAAGGGAGCATGATAGAAACCCATTTAAGAATGATACTTGGGTGGTAAAGAAAACCTTTAGGGGTGTGATTTGCCATAATTGGATACCCAAATTGAATGCTGATACATTTTTGTAACTGTATTAAGAAAAGGGAGAAATAACTTTTGGTATTATAGGACCTAGACACAAGAACTCGATATAATTACATAGATCTAGTTACAGAGGTAAATAATTCCATTGAACTCTAAATAAACATTTATATGATTCATTTGTTACCCTTTCAAATGCATGATATAGCCAGTTTTCGCACAGACCTTTTATTTTGGTATTGTTGTAAAAGGCTGGGTAGAAAAGACTGTTGGTATCAACATGCTTTTTATGTAATTGTGCTTGTGATTATTACAAGGGATCCACGAGTCTGAATTTATTTGTGGAGTCAATATTATGAATCATTAATGGGTGTTAATTCTTAGGTTGGGTGGGTAGGTGATGTTTTATTTGCTTTTACTAAGAAACAATTTTTTATCCATTGTATTCCTGATTTGAGTTTAAAACTATATTTTGTTTAATTTTTCCACAAGGTATTTAATTTTGATGTTCGGCAGTTACATTGGGCAGAATATATGGAAAATTACTGCATGGGAACAAAGAAGTATGTACTGAATGAAGAAATGTCTGGTCTCCCAGCAGCTCGGAAACACTTAAATAAGTATGTGGACTTGATTTATTTGTTCCATAAATTAATATGCATTAATGTTAACTATTCTGAATGTAAAATGTTGATGAGCTGTGTGGGCATGGGTTAGAATGTAGTATTGCAGGCCAACTCTGCCCACAGCCAGAAGTTTGATCCTGCCTGGCTAAAGATTGACTCAGCTGTTGGGGGGAATATGCTGACTCTTAACCGCCCAGAGAATGCTGTAAAGCACTCTGGAGCAGTATATAAGTCTTAAGTGCTATTCCTATTAATAGCAGAATCTTCTGTTTTTAATTAGAAGCCAGATTTTGGCAATACACTTAGAAGAGAAATTTGTCAATGAGCCTATGGTCTATAGAAACCACTGACAAAGAAATGTAGTCATAGAATTCATCTGGGTGCACATCAAAATGAGAAAAATTCAACAGTATATGCCTCCCTTCTAGAACAGATAAAATCCAAATGCAGAGCCTAGATTGAGAAATTGTGGAGTAATTTCTAGGTGAAAATTAAACTATTAATTAAGCACAGGTGTACAAAATCATAGACAAAACAAAGAAGTAATTTTTTTTCTTCCATCTTCCCGTGCATATTATATTGAAATCCAGTTAAATGCACATAACATGCATATATAATAATTTTAGATTTCTAATGAAACCCAGTGAGATTTTAGATTTGCCTGGGAAAAACTTAAATTCAAACAGCCTTAGAAGACTTTCATAGACTAGTGAAAGATAAGAACATGCATAAAGTATGAATGAATAAATAAGATTTACAAAAGTCATAGTCACGTAAGTTATTTTTAAAAGAAGATTCATTGTTGCTTTATTTACTGAATAATCTATTAGTTATTGCTATTGATGTAATTCTGTGAATGTCAAAGCCTTTTTTTTTGTAACTGTACTAAGGCCACAGTAACTCTTCTATTAATACTTAACACTTCTGTAATTTATTAAAATAATCAATTGACATTCTTACTGTAATCATTTCAAAAAATGCTAAACAGGTGTTGTGGTAAAATAACTTAGGTGAGGTCCACTAAGACTCCCATATTTCTTGCCTATCTCTTTTGCTTGAAGATTACATATTGGGGTTTTGATTACCTTTTAAGTTGGGGAGAATGATAGACTTTGTATCAGTCTTTCAAATGTAAGTTATCTTGTAATTCTTGGTAGATGTACCCTGTAGAAAAGAGCATACGAAGTGCATAAAAATCTTTATGTATGATGGGAGAATTCTATGATAGGAAAGGAAATTTCTACTGCAGAACAGTATAGTTTACTGATGTGCAGATTTTATAGAACTAGACTGTTGTAGTAAGAAAATTGTACATGCTATTATAAAAAATTCCTTTCTAATGAAATAGGCATTTTATAAATAATATGTTTTGTTTCATCCTCAAGCTGTTATATTCTTATTTGCCAGTTTACTTAAGCTTCCCAGATTTGTTATTTTTTTTTCTTTCTCTTGATTTGTTTTATCTCTAGGCTAAGGAACATACGGTATGGCTTCAATACAGTACTTGTAATCCTCATCTGGCGAATTTTCATTGCAAGATCGCAAATGGCAAGAAACATCTGGTATTTTGTTGTTAGCCTATGTTACAAGTTCCTCTCTTACTTCAGAGCATCTAGCACTATGAGATACTAGAGATGGCAATTCCAGCATTAGGACATCTATGCATTTGGTGGTCTAAGGCACAAAGCCGTATAATATACCTACTCATCTTGTCTTTTGTAAAAACATGAAATATTAGATCTGGATTGTGAAATACAGTTCATGTGATGCTTAATTGTGTATTTCTGTGAAGATTATATGGCTAATCTGGATCAATCTCTCATTAGGCAAATATGTAGGTAAAATATCCAAGCAGATTTAATACATCTGTATGAGGAAAATGTTAGGCCATTGACCAGTGTAACTGCAATTCTGGAATGCATTCAATTAAAATCTGCCTTAACATAGTAAACTTAATTTTTATTGCAAATCAGCGCATTTAGATAAGGTAAGCAAGTTATTCTCTTAGGTGGCAATTTATTTGAGAATCACAGCGGATTTTTCTGGTTAATCTTATGAGAAATATTCCTTGTAAATTATTTAAATGGGGCATTCTGTTAATCTTTCCTTCTTAGCTCTTTTCCAAAGGCTCCTAACTATACAAAAATTAGTAAAATAAATCTATTAAAAAAATTGGGGGGAGGAGTGCTGTTAAAACTACACCTACACATCTGGATTAATCCACAAGAAACTGTTAACTGTCCACCACTGAGAATTATATCCAAGCATTAGAATGCTTGAACACTGTTTCCCTCAGCCATTTCTTAAGCCCATCGCCTAACTAAAAAGGCAGAATACTTTTAAGAAGGAAACTGCCATTGGTACGCAATATTTTATCTCAAGCTTTATGAATTGTGGCTATAAAAGAGGGTGCAAAGAGAAAATGATGAAATAAGTGATTTTGTCCCTTAAGATATAGCAAGAGAAACTTTCACTGCAAATAAGGAATTTGAGATCCAAATAGGAAAAAAGTCTGTTCCCTGTGTTACCCATATAATTTAAAAGTGAATTACCAAATGCTTTCTTTAGCATTTAGGAGTCAGTATATTTATGCTAAATAAGTTCAGTAGTTTCAGTAGAAATAGTTGAAACAAAAATGTAGAACATGGAAACTGTTGAATAATTCCTACTTGGGCTAATATCTTTTTCTATATGTTTAAATTGATTTAGCAGTGAGCATCCATTTGCAACTGTCCCCATAAAATGTAGAGTTGAATTATACTTCATTTAAAACATGGTTTTTATATTTCATGACATGTTCTACATTCTGTGTTAACTTAGATGCTTTTATTTGCTATAATCTACGTTTCCAGGTGTAGCATAGGATAATCTGATCAACTTCTATTATATCTATTTTTATTACTATGCTTAAGTAAATTGTGAATGAATCATACAAGTGTTATACACAAGACCTATGTGTCCTACACTTACTATTCCACATTCAAACCTTATGCCACTGTTAAAATCTTCCATATAATTGTGCTTCTACTTTTAAAAAGAATGTTTCCTTGTTAAAATTTAACTATTTTTCTCATAGTTAAATATGATTTTTTTTAAAAACAAAACTTAAATCTGCATATAATATTTACAGGGATACAACATGTTGCATGGTCAGGGACCACACTCTTTTAAAGAGTGTGCGAGACTGCTGTTGCAATGGTGGAATACAATAAATTGTGAACTTTGTGATGTAATATTTTACCATTTATTTGCAACAACCTTACTATATCTGTCTGTCACCGTTGCTCCCTAAATAATTCCTCACTGACCATATAAATCAGTTTGGCACATTGGAATACATGTCTGGAATTTAACATGCAAGAGGATGGGTGTGTACGTGTACATGTGTACACAGGTGTAATAAATATCGGTAAGGCAACTGAATGTTACTTAGATAGTCATTTTTTCCTGTGTATCTTGTTTTATGGAATAAATTACAGGTTTCCTTAAAACAAATACAGCTGAGAAATAACACAACTCTCCATAACATTTTTTTTGAGACAAATCTTTCAGACTTCCACACATCTAGGTGATTCATTCTATTTTCATATCTAAATATTCTCATGCTATTCTTGCTAATATAGCAGTATCAATACCAGTTGTTTCAAACCTAAAGGAAAAAAAATGTAAATTTGAATGCCTGAAAAGTTTCAAAATTCCAAAATAAATGGTCAAATCTGAAGTGTAAGAAAAAGGTATTATGAAACAAAGCCCTTGAATATATCAGAATTTAGAATTAGGATTATAGAAAAAACATTCCTCTATAGTGTGGTTCCATACTATAAGAACAGATTTCAGAAACAACATTTTAAATAATAATTTAATTAAAATATTTGGGTGCCTTTGTCTGTAAACCAAAAATAAACCTATTCCTGAATACTGCATTTGTTGAATTTATCAGGTAGATTAAGCTAAATGTGAAATCTTAATTGAAAGTATCATGTGCTATGAAATAGTTAGAAGTTAATATACTACTGCTTTGCTTTAAAGGTTTGTGGTATACTTGTAAACTTTTGAAGATGAGAGAAAGATAAATGTAGCACATCATAACCACTTTTCCTTCCTTGAAGGGGAAAATCAAAGTAGAGAGATTGATCATTGAATCCAGGGAGTGCCTGAAATTTCATTAAAACATTGTTACCATGCTTTTAAAAAAGTACATTCACATAAATTGAAGACTTACCTATAGACAAGTTTTCAGTCCATGTTTAGTTATGATTAGTACCACTTAACACATTTTTTAAAAGTAACCTGTGCATTAGTTAAGGCAAATTTTGAATGGCTTGTGTCACAGTTTATCTTCTGTTCTACCATAAACTGCAGCCAAGATTTCTGCTTCTTGATGAATATCTTTTTGCATTGTTGCTGCAATTAAAATGTGTTGACTCTCCCAATTCTATCATCTGCCTATGTGAGGAAATACTGCAGTTACAAAACACATCAAAATGCTGATGTAACATTCTTTTATCCTTCTTATAAGAAGAATGCTTATAAGAAGGTAGAGCATGTTTTTAAGGTATTTTTTTAATCTCAATTTTTTTCTGTAGGATAATGGGACATGGAAAAAAACACAAATAACAGATTAACAGATTTCAATTTTTCCTCATGGTTGGAACCTTTTCCATTTTACTCCATCACAACATGGAAGAATTTAGTGATCTTTTATTTTATTCTATTAGGATTTATCCAAGTTGGAATGAATGTCTCAAGTGGCTATATTGTTTCAAGTTTAAACCAAAGTAAATGTCTTGTCATACATAGTTTTAATGAACAGCCTTTTATATTGTAAATAAAGTAGAGGTAAAATATTTTTTTCTGAGAACCGTTGAACAAGAAATATTGATTGTATCCTTTACATCAGGCATGTCCGGATCTCAGGCTGCATACATGCATGCACAGCTAGTAATGCAGCCCCACAAGATCGTAAACATTTAACATGTGATTTATATACATTAGCTGTATTTTATATTTTATACATAACCCAAGACAATTCACTAAGAGTGGCCCAGGGAAGCCAAAAGGTTGAATACCACTGCTTTAAATGGAAAGAGCTGTCAGTTGTCATCCATACTTCTGTAGTCTCTAGGGTTGACTTTGGAAATTGGTTTCACATATGGTTAATTTTTACATAGGATATTAGAAGCACACAACAAGGTCAGTGCTGTCTTCCAGCAATTTCAAGTAACTAAAGTTCAAGAGATAATTTATTCTATATAATTGAGCTCAAATCCACTTTATAATCATGCAAATATTTGATCAAATTTTGAATTGATTTTCTTATTCGATCTCTTCCCCAAATCTACCTTTTAAAGTGCCATGGATATGATAGCATTGTCTGGTTTAATAGACTGTTATATAATTTACTTTAGTTAATGACTAATTTTAATTGCTTCTTCAAGTTCTGTTATGTACTTCCACATCATGGTGACAGTGGTGGGTGCATTCCTTGAAGGGATGAGTGAAGAATACCAGAACTGCATGTTCAACAGATACCCAGTCACCCAAGAGGTGAAGGTTATCCCAATTGCCCAGCTAGACAAGCAGATTCCTATATTGGGCAGCAGTGAGAGGTCGATGATTGCTTCCTATTGCATGAAAGAAGACAGTAAAAAACACTTACTGAACTTCAATATTGGAAAGACTTCCTAAGAATACTACACATAGTCAAAAAAGAAAACAAATGGATCATTGAATAAATCAACTCAGAGTTCTCACTTGGGACATAAATGATCAAGCTCAAATGATATTTTAAGATATATTACATAGATTATACAAAAAGCTCCCTTGAGAAGTTTATAATGCTAGGAAAGGTGGAAGTAGAAGAAGACAAAACATGTAGCAAGATATATGGGTTCAAATTCACTGGTAATGGGTTGGAAGACCTGAAGGACCAGGTTGGAGGCATATCGTCCAGAGGTTTATCTGTGATCACTTAGAGTCGGCACTGACTTGATGAGACATAATGAGAAAAATGTGATTTCAGTACATTTAAACATCTGACTATTAAATGGAATTCAACTAGTGTCCCTCTGCTAGTAGAGCAAGTGTGGAACAATTTGCAGTAATTGTCCTTCCCTGGCATTCCCATTCCCTGACATTACCTAGGAGTATAAGGCTGTGGTTTCCAACCACAGAAGATTTTTGTGATGTTTTTCTGTGCAATTCAGTGTTTAATATTTTATTTGGAAAGAAACCTGTGTGGTTATTTTTATTCTTTGTGCCTTTCACTTAAAGCCTTGTGCATTTATTTTTAATAGGAATATGCTACAGTTGGTAAGCCTGCTTCTATGTGCATTAGCTACGTGAGTCTCTTTTAATCACTTGTGTATTCCAAAGCAGATGACACAAATTGGTGCAATTCAGATGCATTGGGGAGAGCCAGCTGGAAATTAGAGAAGGGCGACACTGAACTTAAAGAGGAAATAGATTTTTTTTAAATAGAGATGAGGGGATGGAACAGATATAGTTGACATGTACTACTTTGTTTTCCCGAAAATAAGATCCTGTCTTAATATTTTTTTTGAACCCTGAAATAAGTGCTTGTCCTTTTTGCCATGCACTCAAAAGCCTGCTTGGGCTTATTATCGGGATGTCTTATTTGGGGGGAAACGGTATTATTTTTCATACTTATTGCAATTTTTACATAATGTCTAATTACAGATTTGCTTTTAATCTTCATCAAAGCATTGGGGTCTAACCAAGGTTTTTAACAAGGCAAAGCAGCAGCAATAAGCTATAAAAACAAAGCTACAATAGTTATATGGGTTGAAACATCCTAATCCTCTTCTGTGCTCCTGTTAAAAATTACTGAATGAGATACTAAGCAATTCAGAATATAGAAGATTATGAGTTGAGAAAACTTGGCACGAAGACTGAAAGTTCAGCTTTTTGTGACTGCCATCTCCAGTATGGTAATAAATGGAAGGATTATTGATCAGATACAGTTAAATCCATAGATCAGTCATTCTCAAACTAACCAAAGCTTGATTCTTAAAATTATAGATATATTGGCTTCTCATATAGAATAGAATAGAATAGAATAGAATAGAATAGAATAGAATAGAATAGAATAGAATAGAATAGAATAGAATAG
>JANHFM010005110.1:35770-47955 GCA_032468115.1 Grayia smithii | reverse complement strand
TCACACTTGGCCAATAAAGAATTCTGTTCTATTCTATTCTATTCTATTCTATTCTATTCTATTCTATTCTATTCTATATCTTTGCTTAGTGATCATAAGAGGGATTGGAAACTGTCACTAAGCAAAGTTGGTAAGCAAAGCATCACATAATTATGACTAGCTTATAACCTCACTGTAGACTGTAGGTCATTAAAATCAACTTGCAATTTTACTGCAGTCTTCTTCATTGACTCTGCTTGACAGAAGCTGGTTTTGAAGTGTGGGAATCACATGACCACAGGATGCTACAACATCATAAATGGCCACCAGTTAAGAAGTTCCCGAAGATGATCACATGAGCCCAGAGATTCTACAATTGCCATAAATATGAGGAACTAGTTGTAAAGTTACTTTTTCAGCACCATCATGACTTCAGTCACTAAACAGGGCAGTCATTAAGCAACATCCACCTGTATCTAAAATGCTTATATGGCTAGGATGAAACTAACTGCAGCTAAAGAAAGTTTTATTCCAAGGCCACCTAAGGCGTTAAGTAAATTTGATTTTTAGAAAAGAACACATTTACATGTCCATACCAAGCTCACTTAAAAACTTCTGGATTAACACAAAGACTTTCCATTGCTTTAACTAAATGCCTTATTCATTCTAGAGCAGTGTTTCTCAACCTTGGCCACTGGACGATGTGTGGACTTCAATTCCCAGAATATCTCCAGCCAGATCTGCTGGCTGGGGAATTCTGGGAGTTGAAGTCCAGACATTGTCCAGTGGCCAAGGTTGAGAAACACTGTTCTAGAGTCATCAGAAAGCTTCCTTATGCCTAGTCAAATAATTTGCATGCTAATACAAATTTATATCTCACTTTTCATCCATGGATTCAAACTGATACATATACAATTTTCTTCAGATCCCCGTCCCAGCCATGGTAGGAACAGGCTGAGCTGATACGATGATGTGTGTTTGGAATAGAAGTGCAGTCTCAGCCATAGTCCTTTATGGGGTAATACATCTATTGCTTCTTATTAACCTATTTTGTAAATAAAAACAATATTTTAGATATTTTATACATATATTGTTTTTAAAGCATTTTATAAACCAAATATTTCACATATAGTCCTTGACCTATGACCCCAATCGAGCCCAAAATTTATGTTGCTAAGTGAGCCATTTGTTAAGTGAATTTTGTCCCATTTTACAACCTTTCTAGTAGCCGACCCTGTGGAGCTGAGCTTCGGACTGCCCCAGACCTTCGCTCCTTCCTCCACGACCTGAAGACCTGGCTTTTCCACCAAACCAGTTATGGTTGACTATTTTTAACTTATTTTGAAAGTTTTAAATTTTGAATTTTAAATTTACTTGCCCCTTTTAATTGTAATGTCTTTGTGGTTGGTCTGTTTATGTCTGTAAATGTTTTTTATATTTTTGTTATGTATGTTTTATTATAAGCCGCTCTGAGTCCTTCGGGAGAAGGGTGGCATAGAAATTAAATTAAATATAAATTTGAATGATACATGCATCATTTTAAGCATTTCAATTATCTCCTATGACATTTTGTTATTTCCACCTTATTTTTACTTCAATTTAAAGTTCTGTTATATTCCACCTTCTTTGGTTGTCGAGATCAAACAGCTTAAAAAGAAAACAAGTCCTCCCTGAAACTTCTCACGGCTTTTTGTAAATCAAGATCACTTTGGAAAAAAAGTTTTTCCAGCTTACAAATTATTTGTTGTTGCTCTTTTTCCACCAGTAGGTGTCTCTCTACAATCCACAATTCCAATCAACAAAGTAAAAAAATATCCAATTTATGTGTTAAATCCATGTTACAAATATTCCCCAATTTCCGTCGTCTTCTTAGTTATATATTTCCCAAATTCAAATTTTAAAGTCCAATTCCAAATCCCATTGAAAAAATTCCTTTATAGGGCTTTTTTATTTTAAACTTTTCTTTGTTCTTCCTTCAATGTTCACAATTTTTAAAGTTATTTTCATTCTTCTTATGCAACTCTTTTTTGGGGGGCTTCTTCTTATAATACTTTAATTATCTCACTCTACTTTCCAGTTTAAATAACAAGCTCCGTTCTGGGCTTTAGTGTTTTAACTTCCGCTTTGTCCATCTCCCTCCATTAACAGTCCCCAATGCAAATTAGCTGCTATTTCCTCACTGGGGGCTCCTTTTAAAATTTTTAAAAAGTTTATTACTTGTGAATTGGTCAATCACTCACCCGGTATCAGTACTGCGTCCAAAACACCGCTCCTGCACAAAACCTATTCCAGTTGCCCCAGCTTCATGACGGCTGCAATGCCCACTGCCTCCACAACCAGATCAAAGAGTTTCCTCCGACCTCCGAGGAACTTGCCTGTTCCTCTTGGTCTTCTGAGATGCCTTTCCTTCTTCCCTGTCCCTACAGGACAGATCCAGACTGAAGACCCCCCGACAGTGGTTTGTTGGCCTGGATTTTTGCAAGACTCATTAGAGCCTGCTGTTTCCAGACCGTCTCGCCGTGACACTTCTGGTCGAATCAGAAAATTTTCAACTTTGGCATAGAGAAATAGCCCAAGAAATAGCCCATGGTTGTGGTATTTTCCTGCAGGTGTAGTGGTAAGGAAGGTGTATGGAAGGGAAGAGGAACAGAGGAAGCAAGTGAGCTAGGAGGAGGAAGAAGGAGGCAGCAGAAGAGGAGAGAAATCCCTTATTCTTCCCTGTTCCCCAATTGCAGCAAGTGCAAAGTGGTACCCCTGTGTAAAGACAGTGACTCCACCTGCCTCATCTGAGGCTTGGCAAGTGGATTGTTGTAAGATGGGAGAAAGCAGGTTCTTGGGGGTTGCCTGGAGAAGTCATTCAGCTGGTAACCCAGTATATACCTTCCCTATAATTCCTAAAAACATGTGAAAGCTTTGCTTGAGTAAAGCCATGGTGGGCAACAATGTCTGTGGGCCAGTCTGGTGATCACCACTTCTTACAAAATATTGCAGTTTGGAATGTAAAAGGAATAAATGATAGAGCAAGCATTAAGGAGTGAAATGAATGGAAGAACATTGATAATTATGTAATAGATCTTAATGAAGGTGATCTAATCTTGTGCAATGGGGCTGATGAATATTACAAGGAGATGAAGTTGTAAGTTTATGAATGAAACTATAGGTATCATAAAGGTACCGATGGCATCATCTAAATCAGTGTTGGTGAACCTTTTTGGCACCGGGTGCCGAAACGGGAGTGTGTGTGTGCTTGCGGGAGAGCGGCGGAAACCAAAAGAGCAGCTCCCCAGCATGACATCTGGGAGCGCAGCACACCCCAAGAAGCTGAGCTTTTGGTTTCCGGCGTGCGCATTCACGCCAGTCGCCTAGTCTTCCGATTTCTGTCACGCATGCATGCGTGAAAACCAGCTGGTGGGTGCGCATGTGCATGCCGGAAACCAGCAGCTCAGCTTCTCGGCATGCGCATGAAACCGGAAGGGCAATAGGTGACGGCTGGCGTGCTCGAAGAGATGACTCTGGGTGCCACTTCCGGCATGCATGCCATAGGTTCACCATCACAGATCTAAATGATAAGAAATGCATACTGAAGTAGAAAACCATAGGATTGTGACTCTTGATGCTATGCTGCAGTGAATAGAGTGGAAGAGAATATTTTTATTGGATGACATGAATTTATGATGGGAGCAAGATAAAACGGTACAGAAAAATGTTTAAACTACTCAAAAACCTAACGGTGATATATTTCTGCTATGTATCATCTTTGAAAAAGAGCTGTTGATAATAACATTTAAACATAAGATCATATGTATTTGTATCCTGGAATGTTCTTCCATAGATTTGAAGAATCTTGTCTTGTTCACCATTTTTTCTAAAGAATAAAACATACAGAAATAGTCTCTCTTCATAGAATTTACTTTCTAGCTCTTAGATTATTCTCAGCCTTTCTGAACACATTGCAGTATCTTGAACTCTTCGTTTATTAATGTTGTGCTAAATTTTATTTCTGGCTTTGAGACATTAGTAATACAGGTAGTCCTAGACTTATGACCACAACTGAGCCTAAAATTTATGATGTCAAGTGAGACTGTTAAGTGAGTTTTGCCCCATTTTCCTGTCACAGTTGTTAAGTGAATCACTGCAGTTGTTAATTTGGCAACACAGTTGTTAACTGAATCTGGTTTGCTTTCCATTGACTGTGCTTGTCAGAAGGTCACAAAGGTGATCACATGACCCGAAGACACTGCAACTATCATGAGTCAGTTGCCAAGCATCTGAATTTTGATCATGTGACCATGGGGATGCTACAATAGTTATAAATGTGAAAAACAATCATAAGTCACTTTTTTCAGTGCTGTTCTAACTTTGAATGGTCACTAAACAAATGATTGTAAGTCAAGGACTACTTGTACTACTTTGTTTTGTCTGCAGGTTTGTTAAGCATGTTCTCACCTTTTCTTTCAAGTCATTAATAAAAATGTTGAGAAATAGAAGAGATATTGACCATTTAATTGTCAACCTATCCAGATCTTGCCAACTTGCTAATCAGAATATCATGGAATACTTTGTCAGATGTTTTGCTGAAATCATGATATAGGATGCACAGCATTCTCACAATTCATTAAGGATGTTTGTTGATTTTTTAAAAAATGCAATAGACCCCTTTTTTTTAAAATCCAATTTATATGCCGCCCTTCTCCGAAGACTCAGGGCGGCTTACAATTTATTAAGCACAAACCAATGTGCTTAACCATAGAGTTAATTTGGCAAGACTTTAATTCAGTTTTTGAACTCTTTCTAGTTAATGACAAATTCTTAACATTTTGAATTACTGAGTCACTGACATTCACCCAGTTCCATTGAATTTATATAATAGCAGATCTGAATTAGCTGATACCATCCTGTCAGTTCACCCTTCTGATGTCTTGGACATGCCAGTGGATCCCAATGAACCCACATACTGCTTGTGCCATCAAGTATCTTATGGAGAAATGATTGGGTGTGACAACCCTGATGTGAGTATTGAAATAAACCAAAGTATGACAAATGCTATCCATTTGTACTATGAGTTGAAATTTGCTGTCTAAACCAAAAACAACTGCCAGTCCAGTATAGGATTCTTCATAAAATCACAAACCCATCTCTAGTTTTTGCAAAGTGTTGGAACATTGAGTCATCTTGCACCCTTCCAGAAAATACAATTTATTTTGCAAGAATTTGTATTGCAAATGTGAAAGAAGCAGTACTGCAGTAGCTATTTAAAATTACACTGATGTATAGGTTTAAAGGAAAGAAAAAGAAGATGCAAAGCAAAAAAAAAATCATAGTCATAGTAACACCATGGAAAGTTTCTGAGGACTTTCTTTGTTAATACAATTTTGGAAAAGTTCAATTATATTTTTTAATTTAAAAAAATCTACATATTAGCATTCTCCGCATATCATTGCTCCATATTTTATACTACATAACTCTCACAAACACACAGAATACATATTACTATGAAATCATGAATGTATCATCAGATAATACACTCCTGTTTCCTTTGCTGTAAAGAATAAGCTGTAATTCTACAATGTAAGCATTTTGCAATAAAGAATATTGTAATAAAATTTCCTATTCTGCATATGATACGGAAGAGCTAGGTAGCCAAACTGATGTTCATAAGAATGATGAGGAAAACATAATGCCATTCATCTTTTTTTCAACCCCAAATATAGTGTCCAATTGAATGGTTTCACTTTGCTTGTGTGGATCTCACGACCAAACCCAAAGGAAAATGGTATGTACCATGAATTGTTTACTTTTTGTTCTATTTTCTTTATAGATCATTTGTCCCAAGAAGGTTGAAAATACTGTTGCCAAGCTATATTTAATTCAGTGCTTTCTAAATTATTGTGGAAGAGCTATCCTTTGATATTTGAGCTTCTAATATAAGGCAATCCTGAATGTGCTGGAAATTATAGTCTCAACATATCTGTCAGATACCAATTTAAAGAAAAGTGGTCTGATGCAATTACTGTAAGCGTATTTGTTGGGAAATATATTCTACTAAATTTAGGAATGTATATCATTCAGCAAATTGCTGTATGAAGAAATTACTATTCCTTTATTTGCAAATATCACTGAAATCTGTGAGACTTATATTTTAGGATTTATACATATGTGTATTTGCAAATTTAAATTGGCAAATTAAAAAAAAATACATATCCACACATGTAATATACTGTACATATCTTATGTGGGTCTAGGACATCTAGGCCAACATACAGAGATATGTGTGTGTATAGAGTGAGTGAGTGAAAATAGGGGAAGTGAATATATCTGTGATAATATTAATAGGGGACATGAGACCTCCAGTGGTCTTTGTGTTAATATATTCATAAATCAATTTATTCCTTTGTCAAATAACAGTGGTTTCATGCTTCTCTTTTTTTAGGTACTGTCCTCGCTGTGTGCAGGAGAAGAAGAAGAAGTAGAAATGATGTACAGGATGAAAAAAAAGTTTTAATATATTCATATGTTGCAGTATTTTGTTTTCATCACCAACCCATCTTGTTTGGCCTGAAACAATGCAGTAGCCAGATGTTTTCTTTGTTAGCCATGCGAATGATAAAAGTGGAGTATACAGGAAGTTCATTAGTGATGATTATTTGGGTTACAAAGTACACTTTTTTGTCACTGTAATTAAAGATATGAAGTACTTAAGAATAGATCTGCACTGGAATTTCTAATATACTGAAACCTGTGAAAACTGCCTGTGGCCTTTCATGTGAATAAGATAGGATCTTTTTGTCACAAAATCTAGTCACTTTGGGAAGCTGTCACCAGTGCCATTTCACTGGCAGAATGACATGTTTTCTTTTGTATTCCCAATACATCCTCTAAAATTATTTTAGAGATTTGGAATGAGCATTGGGAAACAGTTTCAGAATGAAGTAAGAGTCCCATTACGTGAGAAGGATAAGCTTGCATAATTTTTGATGCAAGCCTTTGCTTTGCACAATAAATTTATGAAGTCTTTTAAATCCAGTATCAAAATCTTTATCATTGTTGATAAAATGTAGAATCACTTAGTTCACTTTGCAGGTGGATTTTCCATTTGTATAACATTTGATTCTTTCAAGGAGTGGGTTGAGATTTTCAATGTGCAATTTTACCACTTTGGAAATAGGTTTGCAAAGTTATATTTCACAAAAAGAACAGAGATTTTTTTTTATTAGAGTTCACAATGCTTATTTCAAAATGCTTATTGTTTCTGTGTACTGTCCCCTCTGAACTTCATTTGAAACTGGATGCATTGCTCTCATTCCTGCTGATAACTGTGATATCAGTATAGCATAAATCCCTCATAAAATAAGATTTAATATTTTAAAATGAGTATGGATTAACAAACAAAGGACCAGAAAAACTATTTTCAGGGAATAAGTGTTTTAGAAAGTGAGAAGTTCCCATAACTGCACAAAAATGTTTGATAGAATGTTATGCAGTACGTTCCTGTTATGACTTCACTGAGATACTTTCTACTACCCACTATAAATATTAGCATTCTTTTCTGATTTTCTCAGGTAAGAGATGGGCATTCCCCCCTACCAAACGCACACACATACACACACTGCTTTTTGTTGTCAGTCATTCTCTCATAGGTGGTCGAGGTTTGCATGCTTTTGTATAATTCATCAACCTGACAATTCTGTTCAGCTAGACAAAAACATACACTTGTTCACCAAGGATTCTGCCATAAAACCTTCAGCTTTTAAATAGTATATTTTAATTAAAAAATAAAAAATAAAAAGTGAAGTCAGTTTAAGTGGGAGGAATACCCTTTTGAAAATATCCAGTTGCCTAATTTGCTAGAATTGGTTTTAGCTTGTAATGTAAAAATGATTGCCAGAAATGTTGGCAATCAATACCTTTCTTTAAACAATTGTCACCATTACATCTTTAGTATCAAAATGAACTCCCTTTCAATCTGGAAAAGCTGATCTCTAGAATGTTGCAAGACCCTTAAAATTGTTAGTTTACATTTAGAAAAAAAAATCTTATAAGAGTTTGGTTTTTATTATGGAAGAATGCAAATTCTTCTAGTTTTATACAAACAATTTTGTAGTTAGTAATGCAGTTCAGTTACAGTATTCTTTGTACCATTTTATGTTTTCTGTAACTGTACTTGCTTTCTAAAAGTGCAAACTGCATTATTTTCTTAAGGAGAGAAAAAATAACATTGTAGTATCCATGCCATAGGGTCCTTATATGCTTCTGAATGTCATATTGCTATACAGTGGTACTTCGGTACTCATTGGTGCAATGAGTACCCAAACTTTTTCCCTCTATAAGGAATAATGTCAATAAATTTAATATGTTCCCATATCAAAACCAATGCACATTGTAAGGCAATATGTAAAAAGCTAGGATTGTATATCATTACATGAGAAACAAACCTAAAAATTAATAAATAGATTAAACTTCATTTTAACTGTACTGTTGAGAAAAAAAGTGCAAAAATACACAAAATGACCACAGAAAGTAAGATAAAACTGCAAGGGGATGCGCACAGGGCAAGGACTATCAGGTCACCCTTTGTTTTGGCTGGAAAAGTTAGTGACTCATGAGGCAACAGACACCTTGTGTGTTGAGTCCAAAACAAACAAGTACCAGGACAAAATTTTCTCATCAGAATGCATTGAGCACCAAATTTGATGAGTTTCAAAGCAGTTAAATACCAAGGTACCACTGTATAGTGTTCTGTTTTCAATGTTAAGGAAATTTAGAAGACAGGCTTTGTCCCAAGTCTCTGCCCTAAATTATGGTAAATTTCTAGAAGAAAGCAAAAGATAAATGTGAAATTGTGGGTGTATTATATTGATCTGCTATAAAGGGTGCGTATGTAGCGATGCATCAGTTGACTAATCTTTTACAGTCTGCCAGATGCTTGGTAATTGTTTAACAATCCCAATTGTAGCATAATAAAAACTATATTGAGTACCTTAATGGGATTCTTGAGCAATGTTACATAGTTTGTATAACAGCTGCCAAGTCACAGTTTTTCTAGCCTCCAATAAAACAGTATGCATTCTTATTGACACCAGTTTTTGTAAGAATTCACAGATCAGTAGTTCAGTTATTAACAAATTGTAATTATGGCTTTTAACCTTCCATTCCAGATTTAGAAAAAAGTGACATTATACTACAATAGCAATTACTTTTAAATTATGTTTTTCCTGTCAGTAAAGAGTACAGTACTATAGGTTGATGGTAATGGCTTTTTATGTAATACCAACAATGACTGCTGCTACATTGTTCCTGAAGCAAATTAGATTGTCAATTTATCGTAAACAAGATTGAAACTCATTCTTCAGTCCCAAGGAATTAGGTATTTGGTATGAGTGAGTGAATGAGTAAAATTTCACCATCCAATTTTTGAACTTCTGGTATTGGACTGAGCAATTGTTCCATGTTGACTTGTCTATTTTGAAAGAAGACTTTGCATTGATACCAAGTAGTTTATATTTGAAGTTTTAAAATCCTTATTGGTTTTGAACTTGTCACTCTGATTCTTGTCTTTTGAGAAACTATTCTGAATGTTGCTTGTACAGTATCCTGTTTCATTATTGAAACTTGAACGTGAGGAGCTGAATACATATTTTAAAAAATAAAAGAACTCAATTTATAAAAAAGAAATGCTCTTTTCCCCATTGTTCCCCATAAATAAATGTCATCGCGTAAATTTTCTAGTCATAGCTCTAGGTTTATGTTTTCTTTGTAAATGAAGAGAATATTATAAATCTTTTTATTAAAATGTGAAATGTATTTTTGATCATGTTATGGATATATTAGGTATATTATAAATAAAGTATTTTTGAGAACATATATGGATATGTTTTGTTTCTGAGAAAGAAAATAGTGCACAAACTAGAAATGAATTTGTTTGCAAACAAAATTCTATCTAGATATCTATCATCTATCTAAAGTTTGAACTTTTAAGTCGTGCTTCAAAGTTTTCGGGAAGAAAACTTGGGTAGTTGACTTTTATTTTAAGATCCATTCCAGGAGCCCTTTGAATGTTTACATTTCACTTTTATGCTTTACACCAAATCTGGAGTATAACTAATACTTGAAATGGAATTAACCCACTTTCATCACTGTATAACATAATCTTATAGAAAACTATGGAAGAAGAATCATTGGCTTTGACCTGTTTCATTCCATTCTTGTTGAAAACATCTAGCTTAAAGGTTGTACATTTAATGGCATAACCACTTTGAATTCATCCACACTTCTAGCAGTTATTTCAGTCATAATAATTAATTTCCTGTCTATTTCTAAAGAGTAAAATTCAGCCCTTACTATTCTAATGATTAATCTCCCTGCATTGGATGATTTATCAGATCATCAGATCCTTCGGTGATGACAGGATTTTGTAATCCTACATTTAACCTTTACATTTCTAAACTTGACTTTCATTTTAGTGGGAGATTTTAAATCCAAGTAAAATCCTGATGACAAATCTCTATTTTTGCAACTCAGTTCACTTCAATATTTTATTACAGCTACAGACTAAAATAGAAATTAAAACATTAAAATATAATAGAACAAAGCAAAACAAAACATAATGGCTATTAGAATTAATGGTGGGATCATCGATGGTAGCCAAAGTCTGCCTAACTTTACAGATAGTATAACAGCATTTAGCTATGTTCAAAGATACTGATCTGATAGTAATACATAGAAGAGATCAGAATCCCTGTGGTATTTTTCTGTGATAAGGAGATATGAGTTGTGAGTCCTTGCAGAGGGTGCAATGTAACAAGATAAGAGCTATGGTTTGAATGATCCCTTTTTCACAGGGGTACATTATCTGCTCACATGGTACCTCCAGTGTGATTGCCATGTGGAGAATGTTTCAATGTGTTCACGATTTTTTTATTTTAACCTAAATGTTTACGCTGATAAACATTATCATAAAGCATAATGTTTTACAAACTTCATTGGAAAAGGAAAGGTGCTAGAAAAATACATTTACAATTTAAATATTAATGGTTTATTTAAATAAAGTCAATGAAATAAAATTGTTAAGATTTCAGTTTTCAGAATTCACTGGGCTGTAGATTAATTAAAGCAGTGCAGGGTAGAGAGAATCCTAGAACAGGTAACACTATCATTATCTTACAACTTCTTGATTTTAATGGCATTATCTTAACCTTGAATGCTAGCTTAGTAAAATCTAGCATGGTAGCTACTATCCAACAAGAGTGATTAACAGCACAGCTTGTGACAACTTTGTGCCTTCCAGAAAGACAAACTCTGGGGATTCAAGAAATAGTTCCAGCACATTTAGAATCACCAGGTGATTGCATATTACTATTGGACTTTACATTTTTGGCGCCCATATGTGGGGCTCGAAGGCACTGCTTTCCTTCAAAGTGGCCACATTTGGCCCCCCACAAGCCAAACTCCTTTGAGGTTCGGCAGACCTTCAAAACGGTGGACAGGAAAAACTCATGTGGGCCACAAACAACGTCAAAGAGCGCTCCTGGTAGATTTGAACTAGTGATGTTGGCCTGGCTGGACACCAGCAGATCCTGATTCCAGCCGGACCTGAACGCCAAAGAGGCTTGAACCGGGGAGTGGGGAAGATTGTACTCTGCTAGGTAAGTAAAGAATTTTTTTAGGGGGGAGGAGGGGAGTGTTGCTTTGTGTGTGCGTGAATGAGAGGAGGGAAATTCCTACTAGAGGTTTGCCCTCCAAGTGAATGTGGAGATCCAATCTGCGTTTCTGATTATCCGCGAGGAGATCAGCCAGAGACGATCGCTTTGAAAGGCGTGTGACTGGTGGAATAAAAGTCTGCACTGCATGGGTGGGTTCTGGTCAAAACTCTGAGCTAAAAAGGGGAGCCCAAGAAATCCCACCTCCACTGAAAGAGGAGAGTTTTGTCAGTTCCGAGCGTAGGAAGCGCCCAAGAAACCGACCTCACTGAGAAAAAACCCCTTACCAAAACTTGAGACTAAGGGAGGATTCCAACGAACACCCTGACAAAAAAGCCCGAGAAATTCTTGAGGGAGAAGAAGGGTCTTTGGCCAGAACTTCGTGCTGTCCCAAGCTCGAGAAATTTTCTGTGGAGGGAAAAGAGTTTGGCCGGACCTCGAGCTTAAGTCAGGACAACCCCCTTAGAAAGAAACAACACAATGGGCAACCATACTGGCAGCCTGTTTGCA
>JANHFM010005110.1:18834-35670 GCA_032468115.1 Grayia smithii | reverse complement strand
CAAAGCAAAGCTGGCTGGGGGATTCTGGGAGTTGAAGTCCACCCATCTTAAAGTCACCAAGATTGAGAAACACTGGGATAGATTGAGAAGCTTCTGTTCTGAATCGGCGGAGTGGATGCTGCACATTAAAAGTAGAGATGCAGCGCTGCGAGGGAAAAGTCGGGAAGCAGGAAAGCCACCGACCTCTGTACCCGGATCGATTCAATCGCGCTTAGGCGACGAGCCTTATTAAGCGAGCCCACGTGGCGTGTCGCTTTTTTACCCGCAAAGATGGGGCGGAGCGAACAAGGCACCGCCTAGATCTGCCTGAGAGGGAAAAGTCGGCCCTGATCTGGTGCAAAAGTGAGTAGCGAAATGACTGCTGCTTGCGAGGCGCACAGAAGAAACTTCCGCCTGGCGACACTCTTGCCTTCCCTTCCCTTCCCTACCGCTCTGCTACCGTCAATCAGCGTTCCCCTCCAGGTCCTGCGATTCCCGTGCTCCTCCCACCCTAAACGCCTGATAGAAGTTTCCCAGTAGCTCGAAAAAAACAAGCATCGAGCTCTGCCTTGTCCCTCTGGTTTTGTTCCCTTTCCTATTTAAATCCTAGCAATCGTAAAAAGATTAATAAATCCGATTGCAAGCCAGTTCGAGGTCACAAAATAGCGTGCAATTTTTGATATTTTCAAATTAGCAGGAAGAGGGTTAAAAAAGCCAAATGTCAAAGTTCGTTTGCTTGGACTTCAGCAAGCAGAATTCTCAGCCACAATGATCTGCCAAGTGGAGAACTCTAAAGCACCTGAAATTAATATACTATACTTGGAAATTGTCAAGATTGGGAAACACTGCTGAACGGGTATTCATTTAACTACGATTAAATTTAGATGAATATTAAATAAAGTGCTGAAATAATTTGAAGATAGGCAAAGTGAGATTTAGAAGACTTACCTTATTTAGTCTGTTCTATGGTTTGCACCCAAAAAGCCCAGCATCGTTGCCCATTTCTGGGGATATTTTGCACTTTGTCCATGCTTTGTAAATCAAGTTTTCATATTTATTTTTTGTATAGTAAAAAAAAAAATTCAAATAACAAATTGTATTTTGGATGGGGACCATTAGTGTATGGGAGCATAATTAATTATTCACAGCTTGCAGAGTTAATGCGATTATACTTCATTGAAAATGTATTTTCTCCTACATAGCAATGTAGAAATAAACAGGACTGGTGAAGTCAGTTGTGATTGATTTTTAATCCCTGACCCCCCCTAGAGTAGTTTAGCAAATTGCTATATCATGTGATCCTATCCATGACTATGACTTTATAAACATTTTAAATGTCTTCATTTTTTAAAAAGGGAAAATGGGAGCTTTTTGGAAAGAGGGATTCCATCCAGTTATTTTTGTGTTTCAGGTTGATTATGGCTATTTCCAGCCTTGTCTGGCCTTGTCTATTTCAATACATTGGGACTGTACCCAGGTTGGTTACCAGATGCCAGAGAAAAACTAGGAGTGTATGGAATAGGACTGCCACTCTATCCAGAATTGAGAAGAAAGCCACAGAACCATTGAAGACACTTCTGCTCTTACCTTCTCTCCAGTGGAGCATCAGCAACATAGCTAAGAGAAATCTGCACACCAGCCAGCTTCATCTCCAGGAAGTAATGCTCACATATGAACGGTATGGGGTAGAGAGGCTGCCCTTTGCCCATATTTCTGATTCTGATTTAACTTTCTTTGAGCACCTTTTGCCTGGGAGAGTCATTACTGATGCAGAGGAACTCAAACCTTTCAATGTGGATTGGCTAAAATCTGTGAGAGGTAAATCATTTTAATGTTTTATTACAACTGAACATTGCTATAGTTGCCATCCTGATAAAGCAGTTCTGCAAACAGCATAGGACAGGTCTTTAGCTCAAAGATTATTTAAGGATAAATCTGGCATTGAAGGGAGGGAATTATACTGCATAGGCGTATCCATAGTGTTATACCAACTAAATTGCATTGTGTAGCTATATTTATTCTGAGTTGTTGTTGTTTTTTGCAGCTAAGAAATAAGTGATGGGAAAACGGGAGGGAGGGGTGGGTTAATTTCCTCCCCCATCTAACCCCTGTGCATGAAGGGTTGGGTAATTGGACTTCAGTCATGCTTGTAATAGAATTCTCTCATTTCCATTGCAGGCTGCAGTACAGTACTGCTAAAGCCACGGACAACAATGGAAGTATCTCAGATTCTCAAGTAAACATGTTTCTTTGAACATAGTGCACAGTGTTAGAAATTTTGTTATTCAGAAGAACGTGTCTTACTTCTGTATTGTACAGAATGAAGCAAAATGGGCCACAAACTGTTACATTTCTGAAGACTGAGTAGTTCAGGAGTTAGGATTGTAGTTTTTGAAGAAGAGTCTTCTTTCCATTTCTCTCTCTTCCCCACCTCTCTTTCCCCCTCTCTCTCTCTCTTCCCCAACCTTCCGCAGCCTCCTTGCCTTTACCCCATCCCTCCCTCCCTCATCCCCTTTGTAACTGGACTATCAGTGTGAAGTCTGAAGCAGGTAAAGAGCAATTAGTATTAAGGTTTAGGGTGCATTAATTAGGAAAAACTCCTCATATAAGCCTGATTTTGTATGATAAATGAATTGATGTTTAAGAGGATAGAAGAAAGTTTATAATTACTACATAGAGAGAATGGAACATTACAGTAGTTTTTATCTCCTGGATCTCATAATCTCTTAATTGATGAACAAGTAATTTTTATGTGGGAACACAGAACTATTACTTTTCAGTTGACTCAATCTTTGTCAAAAAAGAGAAACAGACAACACTAAGGAATCATCAGAGTATACTCCATATCAGCATGTGCTTTTAAGAAGACATTAACCTTAAAACAGATTTTTAAAAATGCTGTCAAAATTATGCTTCCAGATAGATGGATTTTTCTATCCTAGGATACTTCCAGACTCAACATGCATTTGTTTAATCCCCTCCCACGGAAAAATGATTTTATAGAAGATTTAAATATTGTTGACTATAATCTTTCCAAATTTTCCCAACACTTCTGTCTTTTTCTTTCTACTGTAGCCTTTCCACCAAAAGTGGAAAAATGATGGAATAGTTGGTATCTTTTGACTGGAAGCAGTATCAGCTGCTATACACTATACATCTATAGTATATAGAAGCATCTATAGTCAAAGGGAGTTCTGCATGTCAACTTTCCTAGAAAACAGATGCAGATTCTCCTAGAACATATTTATACATCCATGTATGCAAGCATATAACCATTTGAAGAAGCAGTATCAACTAAATAGGTACCAAATGCTGACAGTCATTAGTACAAATGTATACTGAATGCTGACAATACAGGTAGTCCTCAATATACGATACAAATTTTTCTTTGTAAGCAGGGTGGTTGTTAAGTAACTCATACTTGATTTGACAATCTTTTTGGTATAATTGTTAAGTGAATCACCAGTTGTTAACTGAATCACATGGTTATTAAGCAAATCTGGCTTCCTCCATTGCTTCTCAAAAGCTGGCAGGGAAGATCCAAATAACATTTGCATGACTCAAGGACATTGCAACCATTGTAAATACATGCTGGTTGGCAAACGTCTGGATTTTGATGACATAACCATGGGGATGCCTTGATGGTCATAAGTACAAGAACTGGTGGTAAATTACTTTTTTCAGTGCTGTTATGAACTTGAATGGTTGTAAGGTGACGACTAGCTGTAAATGTTGACAATCATTTCCTGAATTTTGGATGAACTCCCACTGCTAGCCATCCCCATGTGTTAGTATAGGAATCATACTGACTTTCTGACTAGAAGCCAGAAAGTTTACTCTGACTTGATCTGGGGAGAGAGTAGTCAACTTCTAGAGTAGTCAAAAATCTTTTCATTTTCAGGTACTGCAATGAGAAGAACTTGGCTGTGAATCCTCAGGGAGGCAATACCGGCCTTGTTGGTGGCAGTGTTCCTGTCTTTGATGAGATCATTCTTTCTACAGGAGTTATGAACCAGATCATCAGTTTTGACCATATTTCTGGTAAATTCTTGTCAAGGCGTGGGGAGAAAGTCTAGCGGCTTGATAGAATTGTCTTTTCAGGGAAGATGGTTCCCAGACTAATAATAGTAATAATAAAAACCTAATAAAAGTATTCTGTCCTCCTCCACACCTATAACATTGGGGGGGGGGGGAATCTAAATATCGGATAGAGAATTTTTTTTTAATGCTTATGTCCATAGGTATAATGCTTATGCCTATGACTTCAAAGTGCTCTGTGGTCTAAGAAAGGATCTTACATATATAATAGTCACCTGCAAAGACTGTTAGTTGAAGAGTTGGAAGATCTGTTCAAAATTCTCCAACTGAGTTCATACCACACCTTTAAATGTAATTCCATTTCTTGTTTTTTTTTCACAATCTGTTGAGCCATAAATTCACCAGAGACTGGGTTGGGCACATGCTAAATGAAAACAACTGGGCCAAGTTAAAATTAATTGAACTTAGCCAGTTGTGAAGATGCAGTTGATATATCTTTGATTGCTAATTGTATCCCACAAATCCAATCTGCTTGTTTTATGCCTGAATTTGGGGAAAGCTGCTCCATTAGAAAGAATTATATTTATCTGACATTGCTGTGATTTACTTATGCCTCAGGAATCCTGATTTGCCAGGCAGGCTGCATTTTAGAGAACCTCAACCAGTATTTGGAGCCAAAGGGCTTTGTCATGCCTCTTGACCTTGGAGCCAAGGGCAGTTGCCATATTGGAGGAAATGTAGCTACAAATGCAGGGGGTTTGCGCCTCCTGAGGTATGGGTCCCTTCGAGGGACAGTTCTTGGATTGGAAGTGGTAAGTTTAAATTCAAAAAAGCACTTTCTAGTTTTTTTTAATTGTTTAAAATAAATATTCTCTACCATTCCCTTTATTCTATTTCAAAGGTACTACTACCGTATGTTCCTTTTTTCTACAAAAATGTAACTTAGAAAATACCGTTTCTCTAGTTCAGCCTGTGTAGCCATCATAAACAAAATTTAAAATAAGAACATTGTATTGATTTATTTGAAATAAAGCAGATACATTATGATGGATCAAAGTTTGTCCTCTTTCAGGTGCTGGCTGATGGCTCCATCCTGAACTGTTTGGCATCTCTGCGGAAAGACAATACTGGCTATGACTTGAAGCAGCTTTTCATTGGCTCAGAGGGGACTTTGGGGATGGTCACTGCTGTGTCCATCCTCTGTCCACGGAAACCAAATGCTGTGAATCTGGCATTTCTTGGTGCGAGTCATTCCTGTCTCTCGTTTTTAGTGCATTTTTTGTACTTCCAAGTGTTGCACAGGAAGAGTGCATCTGAGGCAGCAGTTAGTTTATCAAGGCTACTTTCTTATATTTAGGTTTTGTAGCCATTTGATGTGATCACCAGTGTTAGTAATGAAAAAGGAATGAGAACAGAGAAAATAATTTATGCACTAGCAAACTGCTTTTTACTATTGGCATGGAAGCCACAGGCAGATGTCAGAAATCAGGGCAAATAATAAAAAAATAATATCCTGAAATAATAACTGGATATGAAATAGAATTATCATGAATCTTGTCTAATTTATAGATGTCACCTCAAAACTGTTGTCAGTGGCAAATCACAGCTTTCATGTAGAGTGAAACAAGCTAATTATTCACTCATACCTAACTACAACAAAATCACATCTGGCTATCTCCTTTTTTCCCTCTGCCTTTATGAGTTGCCTTCACTACACCTCTATTCCATCTCTGGGGCAACTTTAAGTTGTTCTTAGCTGTACTGGTTTTGAAGTAACATTTTCCTCCTTATTTTGACATAGGTTTTGCCTTGTATAGAATATAATGTGTTATGCCAACTGATCTGTTGATGGTACAGTCGAGTGGCTTCTAAGGGAGGGTTCAACCTGGGATCTATTGGTCCTATTAGTTCTGGTGCCCTTTGAGGCCTGGCTACTGTCTTCTGGGTTTTCTGATTCAGGCAATGGGTAAGTCTGGGTCTTTAAAACCAGGCTCTTGCCCAATACCTACCAAATCTCCAAGCTATTCCTGGTTGCAAAACTTGAATCAGTTTGAATAGCTACTGATAGGTCCCAGAATGTGGGCAGTGCATGATGATATTGGGAAGAGAGAAGATCTTGCTCCCACACCTGTACAGCTGTTGTCTGGGATGCTTTTGACTCAGCAAAGAGTCATAATCGCTTTGAACACTCTTACAAAACACTTGGACCTAAACAAAACAAATGTCAAAATTCAACTTCTCCTCCAGCCCTGTTTCATGATATTAAGATACCGGTAGATAGTGGGTGTTTTCCCTTCAGTTGGTGATATTTGCTGGGGGATAGGGGGAATGGGAAGTGTCAAGCAAAACTAGGGCACCAATCTGGATCAGTCATTGGGACCAGAGGTTTTGTCTTCCAAGCTTTCAGACTTGTGCTAGAGCCCATTCTCAGGGATCTTCTCTGGTCTCCAGCAGACGTCTGAAAGCTCAGAAGACAAAACCTCTAGTGACCAAGTCAGATTGGATCCTGCAGCGGGAAACATATTCACCTTCACTCATGAAAGCTAGGGGAATGGACTAATTTTTGCATTTTGTGCACACACTAAATGAGAACAATTAAATTTCTATTATCTATTTGTCAGTTTCATTCTCTGTTAATCTTGGAGTGAAGGTAGAATGAATGAAGGTAGCAATTAAATATTTAAAGAAAAATAAAGAATGGATATGAAAAGTTCCAGTGCTTTCCCTACCATTTTTTAATTTCGTTTGTGTGCCTTCATACTTATTTTCTGTGATTTTTACTTTGACCATAAAGCTTGCCCAAGTTTCTCTCACGTCCTGAGAACCTTCATAACCTGCAAGGATATGCTGGGAGAAATTCTGTCTGCTTATGAGTTCATGGACAATGGATGCATGAAGTTGGTAGAGAGACATCTGAAACTGACCAATCCAGTAACAGGTACCAGCTGCTCCACAAATAGATTCCCATTACTAGTTCTATGTATGCAAATTTCTTTTTACTTAAATAATCTAATGACTGGCTTTAAATGTACTAGATTCATTTATTCTTAATTTGCTGCCCTATTACCTAAATTAATTTAGGTCTTCAATATATTTTGTTCATAGTTAGATGATGATGTAGGTATTGTGATCTGTGCATGAGAATATTTATTGGTTTTTTTAAAAATCCTTATTAAACCTATGATTTTAACAAAACTCCAATTTATCATGGTATCAGGGAAAAACTATTTCTGTGCCATTTTCCGTAATTTATAGTTTAAGTTAGTGTAGAACAATTAAGAGAATTAGGAGGGAGTTTATGATCTCCGGAAATACAGTTAAGTGATTTTGGACAAATGCATTTATTAAAAACATCTCTCTATAGATATTATACATTATTTCACATGCTTTCAAAATGTGATTTGCCATTGTTCTGGACTTTCGTCTTCATTCTAATTCTCGGCCAGAAATTCTCAAAATCCTGATTCAATCCATAAGGATTGTATTAATCATTGTTCATGATCTTGGTTAAAATATAAGGGTCATTGATGTTATAGGATTACAGAAGATAATTTGTCAAAACATGTAGTGAATAAAGAGGATGATATTTATGAAGAGAGAAGTTCCATTCTCAAAACAATGTGTTGAAAGTAGGATAATCTGAGTTTGGCTATTTATGCCTTGAGGAAGATCTTTGGATTGATTTATTTGATAATCCATTTGTTTTCTAGGCTGTGCACAATATTCTCAGGTGTCTTCATCCACACCAAAGTTCAAAAGCATCAATATTATTCCTATCCTGTTTTTTTTTACTTTTGCTTCCTTAGAATGTCACTGGGAATACCATGGCTTGCATAATTCTGACCTTTATAGGTATAGACTAGTATTTCCCAATCTTGGAAACTTTAAGATATATGGACTTCAATTTTCAGAATTCCCTAGCCTACATCATGGTATTTAAACGTCTTTTCCAAAGTCTTTATGGCTGCTCTACCAAGTGCTTGTGTGGGGTGTGTTTCTTGACTGCTTGTTCCTTTATGATGATGGTTGATCCTAAAAGGCAGAAAGTACTCATACTTCAGTATCTTTATTGTTAATTCTAAGGCTGGTTGTTGTATCTATTGTCATTAATTTGGTCTTCTTTATATTTAATTTTAGTTCTATATTTCACTGTGCACTTTGACTTTAACTGGGCAGCTGGGATAACTTTCACACTTCGGTGTCCCTGCTGGAAATATGCATTATTGGCATACACTCCTGACATTCTTTGCTCATCCCTCCCAGGAACATCCATCACTATAGCAGGACTTAGTGTGTTTGTGTGTGTGTGTTCCAACTCTATATTATTCAATTTTCATAATCCTAGGGAATTTGACTTAATTTTTACATGTAAAATCTCATAACTTCAGTTAATGTATGTGTTTGAAACTGTATGACTCTTTAATTCTTCTTTATAAACCTAGAAAGTCCTTTTTATGTGTTAATTGAGACTTCAGGCTCCAATTCTACTCATGATGAAGAAAAACTCAGCCATTTCCTGGAGCATGTAATGGGCTCAGATTTGGTGGTAGATGGAACTCTGGCCTCAGAAGGAAAAAAGATAAAGGTATTTTTTTTTCTTACTGACATGTTTGGTTCTGGATTCAAACATGATTTGAATTTGAAAAATACTTGAGTTGAATTTGCAACTATTGGCCGTGTAATTTTGATAAGTGATCACTGAATGCTAAATTCAAACAGTACATTGTAGCTCAGTTGGAGTAAAAGTCTCAGAGAACTGTCTAGATCGGGGGTCGGCAACCCATGGCTCCGGAGCCGCATGCGGCTCTTTGGCCCGTCTTTTGCGGCTCCCTGTCCGGAGCTGAGGGAGAGATGAGCGGTGGTTGGCAGCAGCACTCCTTCGGGGCCGGACTCCGGCTCAGCACACTGCTGCTTCGCCTACTACTTTGTGCTGAGCGGGACGCCAGCTGGCAGCTGGCTTCTCGCCTTGACCCTTTTGCCCGGCCACAGGCCCTGCTTGCGCCATGGAAGAAACGCGGCAGAGGCGTTAAGGGCGCCGCCAGGATTGCAGCTGCCGGGGATTGAAGGCAAGGGGGTCAAGGCGAGAAGCCGGAGCCGAGGGAGAGATCAGTGGCGGTTGGCGGTGGCGCTCCTTTGGGACTGGACTCCGGCTCAGCACACTGCCGCTTCGCCCACTACTTCATGCTGAGTGGGACGCCAGCTGGCGGGTAGCGGCAGTGCGGGCACCCCTCGGTCAGCTGAGGCTGCAGCGGCTTGGAGCCGGATGAATTAGCACATAAGCCCGAGGAGGACAGACGGATGGGAGAGGACAAAAGGGATAGCTGGGGGATCCGTCCTTCTGGCTCCGGAGCTCCGTGGCTGAGTGGGCGTGGCTGTGAGTGACGTCAAGTTGGTCATGCCCACCAGGCATGGCTGGGGGGGGTCATGTGTCCAAGGGGTGTGTCGAGTTGGCCACACCCACCGTTGCGACTCCCAGGGGTTTGTTTTCTGTGGGAAACAGGTTCAAGTGGCTCTTTGAGTGTTAAAGGTTGCAGACCCCTGGTCTAGATTATCTGAGGGAATGTTATTTCCAAATGTATCTGATGGTCCAGTACAATCAGACAGAGTAGTGCACTTTGGGACAACTATGACCTGGATGACTGAGAATCTCCATAGACATTTGGATCCCATCGCTCAAAGAGAGTCATCTATGGGACCTGGGAATGTGAATACTCTGCTGCAGAATTTACCCTCAATATGTGGGTCTTGTGCGATCACCAGTACCCATCTGCAATCCTCAGGACCCCACAGAACGAGTGAGTCTAAAATTTACATGTTTTGCATTTTAAAGACTCAGTATCATTACCATCATTCCCTAAACCCTCAGGGAAGACAGAAGATCAGAGTGCAGTTTCTAGGTTTAAACAGTTGTTCCAACTTTGCTTCTAGTCTAATGTTTTATACAAGAATGCCTCTAAACCCCTTGTCAGTCCCATATATGTGTTAGACCAGGGGTCTCAACCTTGGCAACTTTAAGATTTGTGGACTTCAGCTCTAAATGAATATAATGTAAGTTGCTTATTATTTGGTCTTTTTAACCTGGTTTTCATTAAAAAAATAATCCAAAGCAGGATACAGAGGAACAAACCCAATAAAAATAATACAACATTCAGAAATGAGAACAACATAAAGACACAGTTAAACCCATAACTTTTCCCAATCATATATTCTTTAAGAATGCCAATGTGGTATTGTTTCCTCCAAACAATATATTTGGTCAACTACAGGCATTATGGGCTTTACGGGAACGGATCACAGAAGCTCTGACATGTGATGGAGTTGTTTATAAATATGACATTTCACTCCCTGTGGAAAAACTCTATGATCTTGTGACTGACATGAAAGTACGGCTGGATACAGCTGCTAAGAATGTGGTTGGCTATGGACATCTAGGTGAGTTCCACTTTGCTAATAAAAACTTCCTTAAATATGAATTATTTGGACTTTGAATCATTGTAGCAAAGTAGCTGATTGTGTTTCAGTTCTGGATTTAAATCTTAGTTTTCAGCTTTCAGTTGCTAGACAATGGTAAGCCATTATCTTTTGGTCTCAGTTGAGTTGGTGTTTTTGTGTATGGTTCACACATCTGCAGCAAGGATATAATATTAGCTGATTTAACACAATTACCATAAGCATGCATATTAGGGTAGGAAGTGTTGTTGGCCCAGAATAAATTATGTTTTAAAAATGAAATAATCCATTGCTGGATTGTAACATTTGGATGATCTTTTCTGGAAATGCTAAAATCATATAAGTTCTTAGGGCAGGAAATTTCAGAAAGAGACCATCAACATGGATATAGGGCATTATTTCCTAAGCCCATTTGGAAATTTATGGAAGGCACAGATTGACAAAGTTGTTCTAGCAGCTAATAGGAAGCATTTTTGAAAGGGACAGAAGGCCAGGCTTTATTACAAATATGGACATGCAGTATTATGCACAAAGATTAAAATGCAGTTATTCCCTCCTGCCAAGAAACTAGTGTCCCTCTGTATTTTTTCTATCTTTCAACAATATGATAGTTGTCATGCCCCAGCATATAACTTTTATATAGACCATCTGACGGCCGTGACCAGGGGGGCTTTTGCACAGGTTCGCCTGGTGCACCAGTTGCGCCCTTTCCTGGACCATGCCTTATGCATGGTCACTCATGCCCTTGTCACCTCGAGGCTGGACTATTGCAACGCCCTCTACATGGGCCTGCCCTTGAGGTGCACCCAGAGGCTCCAGCTGGTCCAGAATGCGGCCGCGCGGGTGATTATGCGGGTACTGCGCTACTCCCATGTTACACCACTGTTGTGCGAGCTGCACTGGCTCCCGGTGGCCCTCCGTGTGTGCTTCAAGGTGCTGGTTTTGACCTATAAAGCTCTACGTGGATTAGGCCCGAGGTACTTGCAGGACCACCTTCTGCCACAAATGTCCTTCCAGCGCCCGATGCATATGGCATATGGTCATTCAAGGACAAACCCACATCCCACACGTAGAGTATTGCTGGTGAGATTTAGATTGCTTGTATTTATTAATTGTTACGTTCAGCAGTAACTCAATACTCTCTATCTTGTATTTGGTTCTCATCATATGTATTCCTGTTTTTCCCAGTTTTACCATATCCTCTTCTTTCAATAAAGCATTTAGATCTGCGCACATGGTCTGTTTTATTGGAAGATAGGTGGGTTTAGCTCAGTGGTGTGTTGCTCCCGGTTCGGCCCGGTTTGTGCAAGCTGGTAGCGGTGATGGTGTGACATCACCGAACCGGTTCTTCGCTGCTGGGATCTGGATCCACCCGCCCACCCGTACTTACCTTTCTCCTTTTTATTTGAGCTGTTTAGCCTAGCTGAGGCGCGGCAATCAACTAAAAAGTGCCCATCAGCTGGGTTAAACTGCTCTGCACATGTGCAGAGCGCTTTTTTTGAGCTGTTTTTCCAAAAAGTATTTAATGCGCATGCATGGAGCGCCTGTTTGGTGCGCAGGCAAGGGAAGCGAGAGTGCGCATTCCAATCTCACACAAAGCGCGTGCCTGAAGAGAACCGGTGGTAAAGGTAAGTAGAACCCACCCCTGGTTTAGCTGCATGTCGAGCTGCACACAGACTAACATGTAGTGAAGAGAGAACAATAATTATATCTTTTAGTTCCTTTCTGTTCAAAAATAAAGCCATGAACCATGGAAGACTGGTATGATCCTGTGTTTAGAATAGACCTGAAGATTTCAGCATTCCAGAAAAGATCACCAAACTATTACAATGTGTTGTTGGGTTACCATTTCCACCATCTCCAGTTAACTGCAAAGGAGTATGAAAATTGCCTTTTAATAAAAAAATATTTTTTTCACAGCTAAGGAATTAGTAAAGTCTACTTTCTCTTTGGAAACCAATTCTCAGTACTAATGCATATCACAGACAGAGAATAATTATATTGTCTATTTTCTCTTTTGAAGTCAATTCTTATTTCTGGTTTGCTTTGACAGGAGATGGAAACTTGCACCTGAATGTCACAGCAGAGTCATATAGTCATTCTCTCCTGGATGCCATTGAGCCATATGTGTATGAGTGGGTTTTACAATATTATGGCAGCATCAGTGCAGAGCATGGCCTGGGTTTCAAGAAGAAACATTACATCCACTACAGTAAGCCAAAAGAGGCTGTTCTTCTCATGCAGCAGTTCAAGGTTATGTTAGATCCTAAGGGAATTTTAAACCCTTATAAAACATTACCATCAAAGGCTGAATAACGATTCTTTTGGAAGTTTTAATCTATTGCTTGTATGATGCATCAGGTCATTTTGTAAATAAACTCTGAAGTCGGAGCCAGTTTTCTATTTTCCTAAAGAAGAAGTATAAAACAGTTGAATTGGATTCATTTCCCAGTATTGTCTACCACATTTTTATTTTCTGATCTGAATGAAAACATTGGCAGCTTCAGGAATACTATTTCCTAAGGATCCTCTCTTCTTGTCTTAAAGGTCTGTTCTTGAAAATAAACCAGAATAAGGGAGCTGTAGGCTTCAGTTGAACCACAGTTCTGTCCTGCTTCAATTATGATATAGGGAAGTCAGGGATCATGTAGTACAATAGCACTCAGAAGGTCTGAGTCATTCATCCCTAAAATATAACATGGCTTTTTAATGGCATAAATGCTATAAAAATAAATAAAATTTATCTATTTTATAGTGTGTGGAAACTGTACTTTGTAAAATGATCCAGTATGAATGTTTATTTGTAGCCGGATATCACAAACATCTATATGACATTTTCTTCTTTGGTTTCAAATAGTTTGATTCAGTACACAAAGCTTCAAACATCTTATATACGGAGTCTGAATAATACAGTGGCTAACAGGAAAAGCCCAGTACCTGTTTAGTAGAATACATTAAGCACAGACATAGAATATGTTAATATAACTAATGTATGTGTTAAATAATAAATAAACAGCAAATAAAACCCTACAAGGATGAAACATGCTTCCTATGGCATGCTTATGTCTCTTACTATCCAAAAGACACCAGTGGACATGTAGTAACTGATTCAAAGAAGACCAAAGAAAGATGTAAAAAGTATATTGAAATGCTATACAGTAGAGATGTCAGCATCAAAGATACATTGGAAGATATTCCCTAGTCACAAGTATCTCTAGTACTGGAATATGTACTTAGACAAGTACTCCAGTCATTACCAAGTTGGAAGGCTATACAAATTGATATAATCTCTACAGAAACATATATAACAATAAAAGACAAATTAGAAAATTCTTGGTTAGTAAAGTTTCTAACCAACTAGCCCAGGGGTGTCAAACTTGTGGCCTGTGGACTGGATGCTGGCCGTGCCCACCCCCAGTTTAGCGAAGGGAAAAGTTGTGATATGTCATGTGACAACAATGTGTTGTCATGAGTTTGACACCCCTGAACTAGCCAAACAAGAAGAACAGTGAATAGATTTAAAGAGGTAAATCTACAGAAAAACTTAATACTTGAGCAAAGTATTAAACAAAATAAAAATTGGAAGCATTAGAACTCTATATGAAGTAAGCTGGCTTTAGAAAAGGCTGCGAAATACAAAACATTGCTGATGTACACTGGATAATTGAGTAAGTGAAAGAAAGAACTCTGTGTTGGTTATAGACATTACTGATTTTGTCAGTCATGTCAAACTGGAATGTGCTTTAAAAATGAGAATCTAGTAAAAGGCGAAAGATTTATACGATCTGAAGAGAAACCAGAGTGTACGGAAATGGATAAACTCAATTAGAATTAAAGGAAATGGAAACATACATAAAGACATCGAGTGAGAATGTATAGAATGTATATAATGTACTGAATTCTGATTTTAGCTATATAAACAATGTCACAGTTTTGTTTATTAGAGATACGTAAAGGAAAAATTGTAATAAAAGTTATTATTAAAATAAAAATGAGAATCTAGAATATCTCATCAAAATCTACAAAGAGGTTGGGAAATCACAGTCTTAGAGAACAAGGGCAAATATTGGCAAAACCTGGTTCAGAGTGACAAAAGTACTCTCCCTGAACATATAAAGGAAATTGATAGGAAGAAGGTTAATTTTTTTTTTAAATTGGAGGAAGACATATCAATAATTTGCACTATGTTAACATTACTCTGATGGGTAAACATGCAAAGAATGTGCAAGCTCCCGCAACAAAAGTTAATGAGCACAGTAAAAAAAAAATGTGAAAGTTAATATTAGAAAAGAGCAAACTAATTATAAAAGGAGCCATAACCAGCTTTAAAACTGACAATGAAAATATCAAAGTGATAGATAGTTTCTGCCTTTTAGGCTCAACCATCAATTATAAATGAATAAGCAACCATGAAATATGCCACAGACTAGCACATGGCAGAAAAGCCATGAAAAGCTTGGGAAAGAAATGTAGATGCCATGATCAGATAGTGCAAGCAATGCATTCTCTATGGCAGGGGTCCCCGATCCTTGGTATCTCACCTGAGGCACGCAAAGCTCCATTTTTGCAAATAATGGGTACGTGGGTGTGTGCAACCATCCTCTCTCTCTTCTGCCATTGCTGCCGCTGCTGCTAGTCAACAAAGCCAGAATGGTTTTATGTCCTATGGAAACCAAAGTTGAAGAAGCAGGATAGGAATGCTTTTGAAGTTTGAAGTTTATTATTATTTTTTAATTTATAAAATCTATTGGCCACCCCTCTTACCTCAAGGTAATTCTGAGCAGTTTACAATAATAAAAAATAGTAACTATACAAAAACAAAAACAAAAGCATAAATAAAATACTACACAGAGCCAAATACAATAGCCCAATTAAAAGATGGGAAGAGCAGGAGTAGGATGAGGGGAAGGTGGGATCGGTTGTTAATTGATCAACTACCTCCATTGCAACTGGCAGAGCCAGGTCTTTAGGCCCTTATGGAAGATGGAAGATCAGGAGAATTGGGGCCAACTTCACTCCAGGGGGGGCGGGGGGGGCAAGGTGTTCCAGAAGGAAGGCACAATGTTGCACGAAGTTGGAGAGTACTTCTGATAATTCCACAGATAGCTGGTAAAAGATATAAATGGATCATCCACCAAATCAATGCAGAGTTCTTACTCAAGACACAAATGACCAAGCTCAAAATTCCATACTTTAAACACATTAAGCAAAGACCAAACTCTCTAGAAATCTATAATACTGGGAAAGATGGAAGGAAAGAGAAGAGGATGACCAGAACCAAACGGGGTGGATTTAATTGTATCAGTAAAGGGCACATTTTTGAAAGACCTGAAATCCTAGGGTGGGGACAGATAGTTATGTATAGAATCTATGTGATTATTGAAAGTTGAAATTGACCTGATGACACATAATCCCGTGTTTTCATATATAAATGCTCTTTTTTTCAAATTGCTTTCAAGTGGAAAGCAATTTACATCAATGTAACAAAAGCTTGCACAAGAATTTTTTTTTTGGTAGAGAAAGCCTATCAACATTAGGTCATCACTACATGTAGTCCTCAATTTACAACTATTTGTTTAGTGACCATTCAAAAAATGATTTATGACTGGTTTTCATGCTTATGAGTGTTGCAGCATCCTCATGGTTATGTGATCAGAATTTGGGGAAGTGGCAACTGGCATATATTTATGACAGTTCCACTGTCCCTGGGTCATGTGATCACCATGTGTAACGTTCCTGGCTTCCAACAAGCATAATCAATGAGGGAAACCCAGATTGACTTAATCACCTCATGATTCACTTAACAATGGCAGTAATTTGCTTAACAACTGTAGCAAAAAGGTAGCAAAAAAGCAAAAGGTAGTAAAATGGGGAGAAATTCTCAACCATTTTGGGCTTAATTGTTAGGGTTTTTTTGTCTTTTCCTTGGATGCACACACTTGTAATCTACATCAACTAACTCTACAGTTTCATTTCATAAAAGCTTTCTCAAGTTTCTTTTAAAACTTAGAATGTTATATAAATATTTGAGGACTATATACTGTATATAGAATCATCTGACATATGATTCCAAAGTTCATGTAACAATTGCTACCAACCTGCCTTCCATTGAGGACCTGTATACTGCACGAGTCAAAAAGAGAGCTGTGAAAATATCTACAGACCCCTCACATCCTGGACATAAATTGTTTCAATTAGTACCCTCAAAAAGACGATATAGGGCACTGCACACCAAAACAACTAGACACAAGGATAGTTTTTTCCCGAATGCCATCACTCTGTTAAGATCTCTAGCCATTCAGGAATAAATAAATCCAACTCACTTTCAAAGTCCAAAACCTTTATTCTTGAACGTGCTAGCACTCCCTC
>JANHFM010005106.1:348216-360807 GCA_032468115.1 Grayia smithii | reverse complement strand
GGAAGGGAAGGGAAGGGAAGAGAGTTGGAAGGGTGGAGGGTTGGGGTAGGGGTTTTGTTGTAAAATTTTGTAAAACTTTTTCAATAAAAAAAAGAATCAATTTTGGAAACTTTTCTAGATGCTAAACAAAGGTCAGGAACTGCTGCTCCCAGCATCAATAGTAGCCTTGCAACCAGGGGCTTCAAGAAGTTCTGGTTCAGCAATACAGCAAGTCCGCAGTTGAAGAAGGTCATGGTTTAAGCCTGGCCCAAAGTTAAGAACAAAGCCTAATTAAATACACAATGGTTCAAATTCATGACACAATACCTCTTGTACAGTATTCTACAATAATATTGTTCTAAATTCATGAATAATACAAATTTGACTTGAGGAAAGACCTTGGGATGGAACTTGTTCTTAAACTGGAAACTAGTCATTGTTCGCCACCCATACATTAAGGCTAAACAGAGAACATATCTCAAAGCTTAACATAAATATAAAACGTATTAGCAGTTTTTCTTCCTGAACAGATCTTGTAATAATCCTGCCTTTAAAATGTATAACTTAGAACTTCAAAGTAAAACCAAAATAGTTTCTTGATAATATTCCTCTTGTTCATTCTTTCTATCCAACTGTGCATATCTGCACAAGAGCTCTTCGGAATGATTTCTTAATTTGGTACCTTCAGTATTGAGAACTCTGTTGTGTACCAGCTTACAAGTGAACAAAATGTCGCTTTCCATTGCTAATGTTAGCCTTGACATTTCTGGAATGACTAAACCAATTGTGATGAATTTTGGAGAAGTTTCTACTTAAAGCAACCAGTTGGATGAAGTGGTTGGCATATAGGTAAACCAAGGGAAAGTATATACAGAACATTATGTATATAGATGAACCCCATAGCATATCCAGTCCAAGTGAATGTAATCCTATGTCACATATGTACAACTCTAGTCTACAAAGGTGCTTTTTGGCCTTGGATGACTAAGAATCTCCATAAACCCTGGTGTACCTGTGGTTGCTTTCTCCAGATGGAATAAAGGTATTGAAACATGAAATACGAACTGCAAAACCTGGAGGGTTTTCCCCATTAAATGATATACATTCTTAGCTAGCACTGTGCTTTAAGAATTGGATTCCAGTCTAATCTATCTGAAATATTTAAAGAATTTTAAAAGGATATTATGAGAATTTATTATGTTCCCTTACTGAAAATATAAATTAATTTTAATTATTTCTTTTGCATGTTGTCCTTTCTGAGAACTATCAAAAATGATCTTAATCCAAAGGAAGACCTTTCAATTTGTTCTCTGCATTTTTTGTCCCATAGGCAATCAACAGATGTTCCTGCTTTCCCAATTATAGAATTTATTTTTATTTCTATCTTCATTATCTTTGTAAGCTCTGCTTATAATTAAATAATTGCATGATCATTAAACAAAAAAAATGTATGTCTAGATCAGGGCTGTCAAACTCCCGGCCCATAGGCCAGATGCTTCACGCCCTGGTCACGCTCATGCCTGGTTTAGTGAAGGAGAAAAAAGTCCCAATGCATCACGTGATGCCACCGTGACGACGTGAGTTTGTCTAACTTTATTTCCTTCTTTTGCTGGTTTTATCCTTGAATCCCTTCAACTGCAGCATAAAAATGCCCATTCATCATTTCCAACCAATCATGGAGGGAGTTTAAATTCTTCCTTAATAGTTTCAAGTTTAATGTAGTGTTTTGCACATTATCTCAAAGCAAGTCTTGGCATATGAATCACCTAGAGTGCCTCATTCAGTTTATCTACCTTCAGCAATAAAAGATTAGTATTTGCTAAGCCTGCTGAAGGCACATGTCCTCCCCACTCATTAGCTACTGCCTTCCAAGGACATTTGGTCTTGAGCTGCAGAAAAACCAGGCACCTTGTTTCCACAAAGGAATCTAACCAGTGTAATGCCTGAACCATTCAGGCAATACAAGGATCCTTACGTACATTAGTATATCAATCTTCTGGAAATGCATTAGACTTCTTCCTACACTGTACATTTTCAGAAGACCAGGATATCTGTTCTGCAAAAAAGGAAAAGAAAAGAAAACCTTATCATTTAAACTGGGAAAGAGAGATGTGTTGTATCTCTATCCCAAATGAATACTGTTTTCTGCTGTTTCTTTCAACAACTCTTCCATGGCCCTGCTTTCTGTGCCTTTATTACTTTGGCAGGCAGACTCTGGCATTTTTCCTGATATCATTTCATAGGATACCTCTGGGTTCTCTTATAAACTACCATTCCTCTGCAGCATTTATTTTATGAGATATTTGGGAACAAGAGTTCTATCAGTTCTAACTGATAGAACAACTTGTTCTAACTGATAGAACAAGAGTTCTATCAGTTTCCCCTTCTTTTCCTAGGTGTATTCCCAGCAATAATAACCTTGAAGAAGGAATGCAAAGCTGGGTACATAAGCATCAGCTTAGCTCTTATAAAGAAAGAAAATGAGAAAGAAACTCAAAAGTGGATGGATTATTGTTGATAAGAGGGATCAGAGGAAACTCTGTCTGGCTTTCAAGGTTCATTTATTATATCTTACAACAATAAAGTAGATTTTCTGTAGTCTTTATGGAGTCTTTTAGCCTGGCCAAACTTGAAGACTACCAGTAAATGACAGAAATACTTATACGTTACTACACAACTATCAGTTTTCCGGAAGAACAATAACCTCTATCAAAAAATAGGCCAGATGAGAGGTAACTGAGATGGACAACTGGCTGAGCTGAAGTGGAAGAGATCTTTCTCAATGTATTGTATGAACTTCCTCCTTCTCCTCCTCTCCACCCTCTCCCACCAACCTGACAACCAGCTGGACTGAGAAATAAGAAACTGCACAGGTTAAAAGCACCTCTGCATTAGTGAGTTGTCGATCAGGCAATTTGAAATGTCACTGAAGCTTCCACTGTAGTTATCCATTCATATCAGCTTAAGCCTGCCCTGCCATACTTTTAAGTAAGGAAATTGGTGATGATGTTACACCACTGGTTGGTGACACCGGGTGGGCAGGAAAACAAAACCAGGCAATCCACCTAGTTCTGCTCTTAAGTTCTGCCACAGTAGAGCTGCAAAGACAGGACCACTTGCAAGCTTCATCACAAAGGTAGAGAGACCCCAGCTGTCAAGTAGTGAAGATTATGGTGGCATATTTTTCTGTTGATTCAAGGACTGGCACAATGCATATGAATTCATTCATGAAAAAGAACCATCTCTCTCTCTCTGTCTCTCTCTCTCTCACACAGAGAGAGAGAAAGATAGAGAGAGAGAAAGAAAGAGAGAGAGAAAGAAAGAAAGAGAGAGAGAGAGAGAGAGAGAGAGACTTGAAGACTTTGTACTATTGGAAGAAATATCCTTCTGGGTTTAGTTCCAAGTGTGGAAAAAGACACTGGATTCATGGAAGTTGCTGAGAAAGAAGGCTTATTGAAGAACAGCATCACATGGCATCCTGAGTTCCTGAGCAGAAAAGGGCCAAGATGCTGAGAGTGCCTTGGTTCTATGCCCTCTGTTGGGCTTTGAATTTGAGCTTGCATTCTAATTGGTTGTCAGACTACCATGGGGCCATGCAGGGGTAATTCTATAGGTTGTATTTTGAGTTTCAGACTTGTTTGAGCTTGCTGGGGGATGATGTAATCTTCCCAGGTGCCATGTGGTGAGTTCTGTTGCTAGATGGGTAGAGGGCTAATCCTATCTTTGTTATGTAGAATGGATTGGTTTAGGCCTTAATGGCCCATTAACAAAGGTTGGGGTGGGGGAGGCTGAATTTCTGCCTCCCTTTTTGGGGAAATATTCTGCCCTTTTAATGTTTCCTAGAATATTTCATTTTTCTAGGAGAGGGGTGGGTGCTAACTTCCTACAGCATCTACTCACAGATGGGGCCTCTGGTCCCACAAGCAGAAGGTTACCAACCCCTATAATAAGCAAATCATATCCAACAAGGCTACTGCCTGTCTCCCTGTCCTTAGTGCTTCTGGAAAATCCATTCTGGTGGGGGATGGGGTGTAAAATTGTTTGGCTTTTAGATTGTTGAGGCGGGGGAGGGCTATGACCAGGGAATATCAAATTCAGCCTTGTGTGAAAGTATATTTGACAGCCTTGTTCTATGAGCTAAGAATGTAAACGATATAAAAATTGAAGGGGGGAGGGGATGTGGTGATGAGTCAATCCGTGCCTTTTGCAGATGTTCCAAATTCTTAGGTTGTTTGTGTACCTGTGGGTTGCTTCCGCCAAGAAATGCCTCACAGCAAGCCATTATTCATATCCATATCAAACAATTCATATTTTTTTTTACTGAAAATATCATAGTTCCTTTTAGCGGGGAGAAGAGGTTTGAAGTGAAATGCCCAAGGCAAGAGATCTTTCCATTCTTTTGCCAAAACCCAAAGGAGAACAGATCCCAAAGCTGAATCTGAAGCATCTGTTTGTAATAACACAGGGGCCATTGGGATCCTAACGCCTGAGCAGCAGCTCGGGAGAAAAGAGACTCTTAAAGCTTGTTCTTAAGTAGATTATTTTTATTTGTGCCTTTTTTTCCCCCAGAAGTTGAGGGAGTTTCTGCAAAAACTAGGGATGTCTTGTCCATAGAAATTGACAAAGCCCCCAAAACACTGAGAATCTTTCCCGTTTCAAGGAGCTCGTCAGAACAGAATGGATTGCATCTCTGTGGAATCTATTTGTATCCTCTCTATGAGGCAAAATACCCAAATAGTCCAATAGGGAAAGATCAAATGCATATTTTTCCAACTTAGCAAATAGCTTTTGCTTGCAAAGGTTTTGTACAGAGGTGGGTTTCAGCAGGTTCTGACCAGTTCTGGAGAACCAGTAGTGGGAATTTGAGTAGTTCGGAGAACTGGTAAATAACACCTCTGACTGGCCCCACCCCCATCTATTATCTGCCTCCTGAGTCCCAGCTGATCGGGAGGAAATGGGGATTTTACAGTATCCTTCCCCTGGAGTGGGGTGGGAAAGGAGCTATTACAGTATCCTTCCCCTGCCATGCCCACTAAGCCCTGCCCCGCCCACCAAGCCACACCCACAGAACTGGTAGTAAAAAAAATTTAACCGCACCACTGGTTTTATAGGATATTTCTTACATGAGTCTCATGGAAAGATGGTTCTTCTGAAAAAAATCAGGATGTCACCCGATAGTTCCCAACTTACATCAGTTTATTTAGTAACTGTTTAAAGTTACAATGGCACTGAAAAAAAGTGACATTTGACCGTTTTTCACATTTATGACCATTGCAGCGTCCCCACGGTTATGTGATTTACATTCAGATACATGCTTGACAACTAGTTCCTATTTATGATGGTTGCAGTGTCCCGGGGTCATGTTACTCCCTTTTGTGACTTTCTGACAAGTAAAATCAATGGGGAAGCCAGATTCACTTAACAACCATGTTACTAACTTGACAACTTCAGTGATTCACTTAGCAACTGTGGCAAGGAAATTCGTAAAATGGGGCAAAGCTCACTTAACAAATTTCTCACCTAGCAACATAAATTTTGGACTCCGTTGTGGTCGTCAGTTGAGATCTACCTGCATGTGTTTCACTAAGGTAAAAAGTAAACATTTCATTTAAGAAATCCACAGGGCAATTAAGCAATCCATAAGAGCTTTATAGTACTTTGCATTCAAATATGATATCTGGTGTTCAGTGGTGGGTTCTGTCTGGTTCTTAGAACCGGTAGTAAAACCGGCAGAAGGCTCCGCCCACCCGCCCCAATGACATCATGGGGCGACCTGCGCATGCACAGAAGCGTGTGCACTCCCATTGTGAACCAGTAGTAAAAATAAGTGGAACCCACTCCTGATGGTGTTCCAGTAATCATGGACCTCTTTCATTTGAATCAGATCATAAGCTCCTCTTAAGACATTTAGTGAAAAGTGTGCTTTCTGAAGGCAATCTAGCAAATCTGAAACAGGCCATGGATTATGGTTCCTAATGATCCCAGAGTTCAGAAGCCTATAATTATAAACAAGCTCAAAATAGAATTATTGTACCTTTTTATACATAAAAAAGGGGGGGAAACAGTTGTGAGGACAGCCAAAAGCAAATGAATCTTTTCTTCAGACGATCATCCAGAAACTCTTTCAAAAAGAGTTTTTAACTCTACAATAGACAGGGATGTTGTCTTTTAGCAGGAATCTGAGTTGCAGGTTTCAAGCTGATGGCTAATTCAGACACTTTAGGATGAGATGTGGTAGCTGTTTCATTCCCCCCCCCCCACCATAACATCAGTGCAATTTGCATATTTTTCTGATAGGGAAGGAGATTCAGGCAGTGGTATGGAAGAGAAGAAAGAGTCTGACACCTACAAATGATGCAGTTGACATTTTCGAGAGGAAAAAGAAAATTATTTCCCTGCTAACTAGTCTAACTCCAAGACAGTAAAGACATGTAAGGAAGTGGTGATAGACAGGGGCAAGTATTCTATATGATCACGTATTTTCAACTCAAGCAGAAAAGTTGTATGTTGCCAAAAAAAAAAAGAAAAAGAAAAAAGAAAAGGCCAGCTCAAGGAGATTGTCAGCTGTCCCAGCTGGCATATTTCTCTAACAATTTATGTGGGCCACCCAAACCGACTACCATAGTTTCAGTGATGAAATTGGTTGCTGTGCCAAAGTCTATAAGAACAGAGTTTTTCCTTTTTATGTTTGTGGAATGCAAACGGTAAAGGGATAATCAAATGCACTTGTCTGCTGCTGGGCTGTCTGAGCTCTTCTTCCTTGTCTGAAAGCTCACCTGCTAAGCTCTTGGGAGAAGAGCCTATGAATTTTCCAGATTTGAGGTTCTGGAACGATTTGGGCTTTTACTTATGCATTGCTTCAGATGCAGCATTTTCCAGCTGATCTAAAAGAGAAAAAAAAACTTCAGTTGGACAAGCCAGGATTAGGTTTCCTATAGTTCCATAGTAAAAGCGTAAACTCAAATCCCCCTTCTTTATTTCTCCACTGCAGACAAGGATGGATCCCAGGAGGCAATGGGGTAGTAGAGGGCAGTGGTGGGATTCAGCCGGTTTGAGACAGTTCAGGCAAACCGGTAGTTAAATTGATGACTGGTTCTGCCCCTCCCTTCTCTGCCCCTTCCAGAGTTCCCACACACCCCATTTTGGCTCCCAGGTAAGTGCAGGGCGGCCTCTTTGGCTCAAAATGGGTCACGGGGGGTGGGGGGTGGCACACACCCACATGGCCCATTTTTGCTCCCAAGGGGTTCAGGAGGCTGAATGCTGCCTGTCACACCCCATGGCAACACCAACCATGGCCACGCCCACCCAGCCAGTCATTAGGGCAGAGAACCGGTTGTTAAATTATTTGAATCCCACCATTGGTAGTAGGTAGGGGGGAATGAAGGATTGTAAAATGTCTTGTTTTCATTATTTCCTCTATGACTCTTCTCTTCTACTTGCCCATCAATTAACACAGTCCTGAAACAGTTCTTCCAAATTCTCTAGTCTTGGCCTAATTCATCCTTCTATTCATCAGAACATCTTTTCTAAAACTGGCTGATCAGGGCAAGATCTGTCCAATGCATACATCTGGCATACAACTGGAAATCTGATCTGTACTCACAAACTTGATGATTTCCTTATTTCAACTTGTGCGATCTTCTGATTTGTGATGGCTCTTCTGGCAGCATCATCAAAAGCAGCTTTAAATCTTTTCATGAAGTTCTGGAAATGATCTAATAATGCATCATTACCAAGCAACATAGCACCACCTGGCTGACTCGTCTTTCAGAAGATTAAGAACAAAGGTGACCTTAGTTTGTCAGTCTCCCATAAGCAACTCACACTATGAAATTAAAGTTAAGAATCAAAATCTTCTAAATTTCTTCAGTGGGTTTCCAAGAGAATGGAGCAGTACTAGTTGTGCAGCAAGCTGTTGGAGGCCATTCCTGGCTGAGGTATAGTATCAGCTATGTTATTTTTGTGTCTATCTTTTGTAGATGCTTCAGCAGTGCCTTTGCTCTGCTACATGTTCTGCAGATAGTGGTATGCCCCAAGGACTTGTCACCATATTCCGGGTCTAGAAGGCAACTCCAAAGCTTCTCTGATAAGACAGTAGTGAGGCTTTCAAGGTAGATGTCAGGCCTTCCATGTAGGCAAGGTCCAGAAACAGGCATAGCAGGCATCTCAAAAATGTCCTTTATTTTTTGTAGGACATCAGAGTTTCTTTCTATATCACGTTATTCAGTGGTGAATCCAATTTTTTTTACTAACGGTTCTGTGGGCGTGGCTTGGTGGGCATAGTGTGGTTTGGTGGGCATAGCAGGGGAAGGATACTGCAAAATCTCCATTCCCTCCCCACTCCTGGGGGATGGATATTGCAAAATCTCCATTTCCATCCCACTCTGGGGCCAACCAGAGTTGGTATTTGCCAGTTCTCCAAACTACTCAAAATTTCCACTACAGGTTTTCCAGAACCTGCTGGATTTCACCCCTGATGTTATTCCAAACAAAATAATGACAAGGCTTTTTTGAGTTCCTTCATTTGCTTTCCTCTGTTTTCAAGAGCCAACATTCTTTTCTGAAACTCTTTTCTTCACAGATACTCAATTCTTTTCCATTCCTAAGGTCACTTTTACATTCTTTCATAAACCTCTCTATTTCAAGCAGAAACTATGAGCAATATCAATAGCACTTAGACTAATACATTGCTTCACAGTATTTTACATCCCCCTCTAAGCAGTTTACAGAATCAGCATATTGTCCCCAACAATCTGGGTCCTCGTTTTACCGACACAAGAAGGCTGGAAGACTGAGTCAACCTTAAGGTGATCAGGATCGAACTGCTGGCAACCAGCAGTCAGCAGAATTAGCCTGCAATACTACATTCTAACCACTGCGCCACCACGGCTCTGTGAGTCTAGAACAGTGGTTCTCAATCTTCCTAATGCCGCAACCCTTTAATACAGTTCCTCATATTGTGGTGACCCCCAACCATAAAATTATTTTCATTGTTATTTCATAACTGTAATTTTGCTACTCTACACGTGTGAGTGATCCGCATAAGTACATTATGGTGCCAACCCGATCACATACACCTGTATTTGTACAGGGTGTATGTGATGGGGATGGCGCGATGATGTCATCACACTGGGTACTCGTATGTGGGCGGATCTGCATGTGGGCAGACCCGCCTGGAGACAGATAGAGGAGCGGTGTCTCAGTGTTTTCCAATGGTCTTAGGTGACCCCTGTGAAAGGGTTGTTTGACCCCCAAAGGGGTCCTGACCCACAGGTTGAGAACTACTGGTCTAGAAGAACTCTGAAATAGCAGATCACCTCAAGTAGGGGAAAGTTGAGGTAGGGGAAACTCTGAACAAATTCTGTTCAGAATCAGAGATTGAATTTCCAAGGAATCATTCATACCATAAAGTCAAAGCCACTCCATTTGGAGGCATTCAGTCAGTTCCTCCCCAGCCATACCCTGACTGACTTCAGTCACTAAGCCAGCCCTTCCATCATATCTGTTTAGGCTGGGGACAAAATATATACCAGTAAGTAATATGTAAGTACATTGACCTATGATACTTTCGTAGAGAGAATGTTGAAGTAACCATGTCTAGAAGATCTTCAGCTTTAAACTTTCTGTCTTCAAGAGGAAGAAATTATAAAGAAGGATGACATTTTCCATTCTTTCAGTAAAAAAAAAAAAAAAAAAGTTGAAAAAGACTCTTCCAATTGGGGAAAGCAGAACAAAGACAACAGCAATAATAAACACAAAATCCCAAGGTGAAATCTCTTGATTGTTAACTCTATTTATAATGTTTCTAGTAGAAAAGAGGGAAAACAATACAAAGAGTTGCACTGTTCTAACTTCTATCTTACTTCTAAAATATCTTCCAGCTAATATCCCTGGCACCAAATGACAGCTCCTTTTATCTCAAAGTAGTAATGGTCCCTCAATACCAGGAAGATCATCTGCCACTGTGGAACAAGAATTTATTTTGACATCTCTTGCATTTTTATTTTTGCATAAATGAACTTCATCTAAGATTTAGTCTTCGCCATCAGCAAGAGCTGAATACATCCTGGGCTGCCTACAAATTTCTCAGTAGACTTTGACTCATCAAATCCAAAGTCCAGGGACAGTTTGGGTGGCCATCTAAATTCCTGACATTTTCCATCCCTCAGACATAGTCTGGTTCCATGAATAAAAGAACAACAGCTGGACAAACTACTTCCTGCTGGACATTTTTTTATTAGTGCCTTCATTTTTACTGCTTATGGTCTGTGGCAGTATCTGATCTTGTACATAGAGGAGCTGCCCAATTGCCTTTCTGTACTGTTTATAAGGGATGCGATGGCTCAGTGGCTAAGATGCTGAGTTTGTTGATCAAAAGGTCAGCAGTTCAGCGGTTTGAATCCCTAGTGCCACATAATGAGGTGAGCTCCCGTTACTTGTCCCAGCTTCTGCCAACCTAGCAGTTCAAAAGCATGTAAAAAAATGCAAGTTTATTAAATAGGGACCACCTTTGGTGGGAAGGTAACAGCGTTCCATGTACCTTTGGCATTTAGTCATGCCAGCCACATGACCATGGAGACATCTTCGGACAGCGCTGTCTCTTCAGCTTTGAAATGGAGATGAGCCCCTAGAGTTCCCCTCTAGAGTCAGGAACGACTAGCACATATGTGTGAGGGGAACCTTTACGTTTACCTTACTGTTTATTATCTGATATAACCTTATCAATTTATCCTGCTTTAGAGATTTGCCTCTACTGATGCACAAAATTCTTTGTCTTTTATTCCTTCAGAAGTTTTTTTTAATCTTCTGCTTTTGAAGATCACTTCTATCCTTTATTCTATCTGAGTACCAAGGTTACGGTTCTCTCACCTCACTCATTGTTTAGATGCTTCACAATCTCATGATTATTTGCTTTCCCCTCATGGCATATAATCATATCATCTACATACCTGAGAATAAAGGACCATCTGTCATTTCAGTTTTGAGTATAGATAGGGGACAGATTTCCCTTACATGAATTACTTCTCTTGCAGCAGTTGGTTCAACTTCTCATTCAAAGCCCTTGCTACTTATCTCGGGCAATAAATGGATGTTTGCATAAATGCCCTTCCTTTCTAAGCTCTTCAGACCCTAATGGTTACTCTGTTTAAATCTCATTCATGATATCTCCATGAAGGAAGGCAGTCTCCACACTGATGAGATATATCAATCAGAATAGAGCTGGAAGGGATCTTGGAGATCTGCTAGTCCAATCCTTGCTCAAGTAGGAGACCCTATACCACTTGTAACTTCCTTGCTGTTGTTCTATGGAGAAGCAGTTTTGTGAAATTTTTGAGCATAATCTTTATTTTTTTTAGGGAATATCCTTTGGCTAGTAATCTAACTTCTAATTGCTGGATGTCAACTCCACCTCAAATTTGATTTTAAAGAGCCATTTACCTATGCAATTTGTCTTTTTGTAAGTGGTTCTGTAAGTAATATATGATTTTTATGCTAATGATAACATCATTTGGGATATATCAGGGGTAAAATGTCCTTCCCTTCCCTACCGGCTCGCTGATGTGCACATGCTGTCATCTGTGCGCACACCATCATGTGCACATGCACAAAGCCTTCTGTGCATGCGCAGATGGTCAAAACAGGGACATGATGATGTCCCGGTTTGGAGGGGCAGAGCCTCCCGCCGCTGGCGGTACTGGCTCTCCGAACTACCCACCGCCGGTGCTACTGGCTTCCACAAGCTGGATAGAGCCAGCAGCATTTCATCCCTGTGACATATCTCTATTTATGAGTGTCACTACCTGGCATTTCTCTACTCTCTTACCACAGGGAGGGTTTTTGGGTTTCCTCTACTTTGGCAATAGAGGAGACTCTTTCTAGGGTGCTGCTTGGGTTTTCTTCAGCATCTCTTTTCAAATTCAGTTTTATATTTCTTTCTCATTCAAATGCATTGCCTGATTCAGGACTTACCATGAATTCTTTGCTACTGTTCTGATTCCCCTTTAAATTAGATGTTTGGTCCTTTTCCTTTGCTTCTCCTTCTAAAAGTAAGCAAAACTATTATTTCTATTTTGTTGTGGCCAGTTCTAATATTTTCATAACATTCTGGGGGACTGTCAATCCAAGTAAAACTTCTTCAGGTAGAGTCACCCCTTGAGCTTCCACCTGGCATGATAGCTTTAATATCTTGTTAAAAAGTATAGATGAGGACATCACACATAGATTCTTCTTTGCATAGTTCTATGCATAGATCCCTTTTTAAGGCTCTTATTCAGGGGTGGGATTCAGCTGATTCAGGCTGGTTCGAGCGAACTGGTAGTTAAATTTCTGGGTGGCCCCTCCCCTCCCTGCTACTTCCAGGAGTCCCCATGCACCCCATTTTGGCTCCCAGGTAAGTGCAGGGAGGCCTACTAGGCCCAAAACAGGGCACAGGGGGTGATGGTGTGGTGGAGGCCCCTCGCGGCCCATTTTTGCTCCCAGGAGGTTGCAGGGAGGCCTACTAGGCCCAAAACAGGGCGTGGGGGACAGTGCGTCCCCCCCCCCCCCGTAGCCCATTTTTGCTCCCAGGGGTGTGCAGGAGGTTGACTGCTGCCTGTCACACCCCCTGGCAAC
>JANHFM010005106.1:288638-301445 GCA_032468115.1 Grayia smithii | reverse complement strand
GAGAACCTCTAGCTAAGATTCTGTGCAGTTCGGAGAACCCCCAAATCCCACTCCCACCCCACCCAGGAGTCCCCGCGTGGCCCCTTTTGGATGCAGGTAAGTGCAGGGGGCGCATGGAGGTTCGGGGAGGGTGTAGAATGGCCTACCAGAAGGAAGACCCATTTTTGGCCTTCAGAGGGCCTCCAGAGTCTGGACAAGCTGTTTTCACCCTCCCAGAGGCTTGAGGAAAGCCTCCTGAGCCTGGGGAGGGCAAAAATGCTCCCCCCCCCATGGTGCAGGAGGCCAACTAGGCCACACCCACCATGCCCACGCCCACCCAGCAACTGGGCAGAGAACTCTTTGCTAAAATTTTTTAATTCCACCCCTGGTTATTAGTAATATATCTCACTATATACAGCTAATCCTTGACTTGACCAAAATTGAGTCCAGAACTTCTGTTGCCAAGCTAGGTGGACTCATGCTCAATTTTATGATCTTTTTTCCATGATTGTTAAATGAATCACTGAAATTCAATGAAATCATGCAGTCATTAATAAAGTCATTGACTTTGTTTGTCAAAAGCTGATTGGGAAGATCACAGATGGTGAATATATGACCCAGGGACACTGCAACAGTCATAAATGCATGCCAGTTGCCAAACACCCAAATTTTGATCACATGACCAGGGGATGTAGCATGGTCATAAGTGTGAGGAACAGATGTAAAGTCATTTTTTTTTCTGTGCCATTATAACTTCAATGGTTGGTTTCACAGGACTAGACTCAAAAGTTGGAAATCCTCTTCTACCAACCTGTATTGGACTAGGATGTTAGATAACCATCTGTAACCTTCAGCTAAGAATTGTCATCCTGTAATGGATTGATTTTAGGATGATGATAATAGTAATAGTAGTAGTGTTAATAGTAGCACCAACAGTAATAGGCGCCTTGGGTGCAATCCCCAAACAACTGAATCACTACTTAAATACCATCGGCATTGACAAATTCACTAGTCAATTGCAGAAGGGGTGTTGGTCTTACCTGATACGCACCTTCTCGTTGGGTGGAGACAGCAGCCAGGAATGGGTTGTTCTTGTCTGTTCAGATTGATGGACTGAGTCTGTAGAATTTCTTTAAGTCCTGCCCCTTCCTGTTAGGGGCTCCAGCTTTTGACAAAGCCTGAAGAAACAGACTCAATGTGTAGGAACAAAAGGAAAAGGTTAGAAGGACCAGAATAAGCATAGGGCGGGACTGGCTGCTGTCTCCACCCAACAAGAAGATGCGTATCAGGGAAGACCAACGCCCCTTCTCTGTCCTGGTGGAGACAGCAGCCAGGAATGGGATATACCAAAGCCCTAGCTCCCATTATGGGTGGGCCACATTCTGGTCCAAAGACCTTCCCACAGAGTGAACCTGTTGCAGAACACGCCGCCCAAAGGAAGCCTCAGCTGAAGCAAACTGGTCCAACTTGTAATACTCGATGAATGGAGACAGTGAAGTCCACGTCGCCACCCTGCAAATCTCTTTCAAGGAAGCCTGCTTAGCCCACGCTGCCATGATGGCTGCACTGAGAATAGAATGCGCTGTCAGGTGACCAGGACGAGGCACGGAGTTGAGGTTATACGCCTTGGCGATTGTCTGCCTGAGTCACCTGCTGATAGTTGAAGAAGTGACCTTGGAACCCAAGGACGTAGGGATAAAGGAAATAAACAAGGACTCCATTGTACAGCAGCCATTCTCTTCAGATAAATGCAGAGAGCCCTCCGGACATTGAGAGTATGCCACCTGCGCTCTAAGGGATGGACTGGGTCTGGGCAAAAATTTGGAAGAATCCGCTCCTGCAAGTGATGATAGGTTGTATTGACCTTGGGGATGAAGGAAGGATCCAGTCGAAGGATCATCCGGTCGGAATGAAAAATACACAGGTCACTACGGAGAGAAAGCGCCGCTATCTGAAATATGTGTAGCAGAAGTAATTGCCACTAAAAAAGCAACCTTACATGATAGTAGACGAAGACCGGCAGATCGCAAGGGCTTGTAGGGCGGGCCTGTAAGAGAATTCAGGACAAGCGACAGGTCCCAAGATGGGTAGCGATGGATCACTGGAGGACACAAATTGGTTGCGCCCTTCAGGAAATGCCAGATGGCGGGATGCTGTGATAAGGAGGTACTGGATCCCCGAGCCAGTACTGATGACAAGACACCTGCCTCTGAAGCGTGTTGGGTGCCAGTTCCCACTCAAGACTGTCCTGAAGGAACTTCAGGACCTGAGGGTCAGAGGCATGTAAAGGACTGACCTGCCGACTGTCACACCAGGCACAAAAAGGTATGCCAAGTGGCAGAGTAGATACGTTCCGTGGAAGGCCTCCAAGATGCCTGCATCGTCCGGATGACTCTAGCCGAAAAATTGTCAGCGCTCAGAGTGAACCACTCAAGCGCCAGGCGGTCAGATGGAGCCACTGAGGGTCCGGGTGGAATAAGACCCCCTGGCTGAGCGAGTCTACTTCCTGAGCGCCGCCACAGACAGGTTCTTGAGATTGGCGAACCAAGCCCTTTGAGGCCAATGAGGTGCAAGGAGGATGACCTCCGCCTTCTCCAGGATCTTCCGAACCACCCGTGGAATGAGTGGAATCGGTGGAAAGGCATAGAGCAGCACCCGAGGCCACGGGCTACGGAGGGTGTCCACCGCCTCCAATACCCGAGATGGAAACCGGGAACAGAAGCGAGGAAGCTGAGCATTCTCTGGGGTTGCAAACAGGTCGTCCTCTGGAAGGCCAAAAACAACTGTCAGAATCTTGAAGATAGACGTATGCAGGTGCCATTCTGCGTGATTGATCAGGGTCAGACTCAGCCAATCGGCCTGTACATTGGACACCCCCAATATGTGTTCCGTGGACAAGGAACCCAGGTGCCTCTCAGCCCAGAGGCCTATCCTGGTGGCCCCCAACATGAGCCTCAAGGACCTGGTGCCTCCTTAGTGATTGATGTGCGCCTTTGTTGACACACTGTCTGTAAGGATTAAGACATGCCTGCCTGCGATGAGGTGGCAAAACCGTAGGAGTGCCAGGTAGACCGTTCTCAACTCCAGCCAGTTGATGTTCCGATGCAGGTCCCACTCCAATCACCTGCCTTGAGCCACGTGGGAGAGGACGTGTGCTCCCCAACCGAGAAGACTGGCATCTGTAGTCACGACCAAGCGCTGGGGTTCGGAATATCTGGCCCTTGGTGAGTGCTGGCGACCTCCACCATGCAAGAGACCTGTGGACACTGGAGGGAACCTGAACCCTGGCCGGTGAATTGCCCCTGCCTATCCCCTGAAAGGGCAAAAGAAACCATTGGAGGTACCTTGCATGGAGGCAAGCCCAAGGGGTGACGTGAATGGCCGATATCATCTTCCCCAGCAGGGATGACAACAGAACAAGGGACAAGGGAACCTTATGTGTTTCTTGCACCTTCTTAACAAGCTCCTTGATACTAGTTTGCCTATCGGGAGACAAATATACCTTACCCTCTAAGGAGTCAATCACTGCCCCTGGATGCAGGTCGAAGGAATCAATTGGCTCTTTTCAGCATTGATTGAGAAGCAGTGTGCCTTAAGGCAATCACAAGTGATCCGAATATCTCTCAACGAAAGGTCCCGGGAGGATGACTGGACTAAAATGTCATCTAAATAGCATTGGACCTGGACTGGCAAGGACCGCAGATGGGCCGCCAAAGCTGCAAGCACCTTGGTAAAGGCGCGGGGAGCAGATGAAAGGCTAAAGGGCAACGTCCTATATTGATAATGAACCCCATCATAATAAAATCTGAGGAATCTACGATGAGGTGGGAAAATAGGTATATGTAAGTATGCCTCCATGAGGTCAATGGAAGTGAGGAAGTCGCCCTTCCTGACACCCGCCAAAATAGACTGCAAGGATTACATCTTGAACCTCCTATAAACTATGTAACGGTTAAGCCTTTTGAGATCTAAAATAGGTCTCCATCCCCCCGAGGACTTAGGAACTAGGAAAACAAGGGAATAGAACCCTGAATGGCCCTGATATCCCGGAGATGCTGGATGGCCAAATCCATAAGGGCCCTCTTGGTTGTATCCTTAGAAACGAGGTATCGAATAAAGAAACTCGGAGGAATGGAGACGAATTCCAAGGCAAACCTGATCTAATTGTGTCCCTGACCCATTTATCCGAAGTCAGAGAATCCCATTGGGTGGCAAAAAGAGCCAATTGGCCCCCGATGGGCGGCTTCAATGAAGTCTCAATGATGGCGTCTGAAGGAGCAACCTCCTCCCCCTTGAAAGGGCCGTTTGCCTGGAAAGGAACAAAACCCCCTTGTGAACGGGAAGGCCCCGCACCCCAATCAGATCCCCTGTAAGGCAGTCTGCAAAACAGTGGGGAAAATCTAGACTCCCCCCGCTCTTGGGACAAGGACATAATGATCTTACGCTTATCCTTCATCTCCACCAGCAAAGGATCCAAGGCGGCCCCAAACAGCTTGTCCCCTGTGAAGGCAGCGGAAGCAAGTTGCCACTTGTGATGGCGTTGGCTTACCACTGCTTAAGCCAAAGAAGTCGATGAGCCACTACAGAGGAGGCCATGGTCTTGGATGCGAAGCGGGTGGAGTGAAAGTCGCGTCAGCTGAAAACTGGACCACAGCCATGATCTTGTTAAGATCTTGATGCATCCTAATATCTTCCGCTGGAACCTTGTCCTGAAGCTTACGCAGCCAGAGTAAGACGGCTCTATTGAAAAATGAAGCTGTAGTGGCTGACTTAATGGCCCAGGCCGCTCCCTGATGAACCCGCTGAAGAGCCTGTTCTGCTCATCTCTCTTCTGGGCACAAACCTTCATCAGGTTGACCAGGAATGGTGGAATTAGGCCAAAGAGCGACAATAGGAGCATCTACTGACTGCACCTGGAGCAATGAAGCTAACTGAGGAGCCACATTAAAGAATTTTTTGTCTGTGAAAGAAGGCAAAGGGGCCAACCCAGGGTTTGTCTACTGCCGTTGGACTACATCTAGAAACAGCTGCAGAGCAGTAATCGATCTGCTGGGCTCTGAAAAGAGAGGGTTTGGATCCTCCTGTGAAGCAGCCCCTGCTGGTGGAGAACCAAGACGGGCTACATTGGTAACCTTGAACAGAAGCGACTTAAAAACTGCAGGAGGAAAGAACCCCGAAAACGCCGGCTGATCCGGCAACATCCCCTCATCTTCTGACAAGTCGGGATCATGAAGGTCGGGTTTCTCCAAGGTCGACGGTGGACTGCCCTGGGAATGAACTGGGAAAACTAGCTTGTGAAGCGATTGGACCTCTTCGAGAGCCTGCGCACCTTGAGACTCCAAGTCAAACGAGCACTCCAAAGTAGCTCTGGTAGCAAACTGAAAGGCCACTGACAGTGACTGCTGAAAGGCCAGCGTTATAATGTTTTGGAGCTCCGTCAGGAGTTCCAGACCCCTCGCCTGCTGAAGCGGAGGTTGAATCACAGCAGAAACTGGAGGAGCGGAAGTCACCTGGGAGGCCGGATCCACCGATTGAGGCAAAGCTCTCTGTTCTGGAGGCTGATCCCCGGATTGGAGCTGGGGACTCCACAATGCAGCCGATGAGACTGAAACAGGGCAATCTCTGAGCGAGGTTTGGTCAGTGGATAGGCAAAGAGACCTCTCCCTAGGAGGAACTGCTGGAAGAGAAAGGGACTCTCCCTGAGAAGGAACCGAAGCAGCTTGCTTACTGGCCTTGCTGCAAATAATCTGAAGGGCCTGATCCCTGCGCCTTTCATCCCGAGTGGGAGCTTTTGCCCGAAGATTCCTCTTTGTCTGGGCTTCCTGATGACCAGCTGTCGTCTGCATTGCCTCATCAGAACTCTGAGAGGAACCCCGGGTCACCTCTCGTGCTACTGGGGTAGTACCCCTAGCTGCTGCCGCCCATCTTCCCTCCTTGGACTTACTCACATGGTGGAAGCCACACGAACCTGTGGAAAAAAATCCTTACAAATGAGGGCCCTGGTCTACTGACCCCTGGCACCTCCAGATCTATCTGGATATATATATATAAATATATATATATACACAGATAAAAGAAATATAGAAACAGATGAGGTAAATTTATAAATAGAAATATACTGATCTGCTAACTAGCCAACCAGATAGGCTCAAGCCCCAATAGGAGCACTAGAGCAAAATATCGATAAGAAAAAAACAGGCCAAGAGAGAAATCTCAAAATGACCGCTCCACGTGGCTGGGAGGAACCGGCAGATTGCCTGGCTATCTCACTCCAATCCAGCAGCCTGCAAATAGGGCAGGTGGCAACAGAAAACACACAGCCTCCAAGACTTTAAAGGAGCTGAAATCTCCAGAATGCTCCTCTAAGGCCTATCTGGCAAGGAAACCAGAAATACCAGGCCCAAAATGGCAGCTGTCTCGAATTGAACCAGAAGCCTCCAAAAATGGCGCAGGCACAGCCAAAAACAAATATGAGCCACCATACAGGTCCCAGAGCCTCAAAAAGGACTGCCTTAGCTAAGTCGGGAGCTAAGGGGCAACGCCTTTGAAGTAGCAGGCAGCATTTCTGGAACGCGGAGCCCCGCAGCAAAAACAAAATGTTGGGCGGCACTTTAAAATCCAAATCCAAGCTGCCCGACAGTCCAATGGGAGCGCAACGCCCCTCCAACCATTAGTAAGGCCCGGGGGCAAGGTCAGGTGAAATTTGGCTGCCTCACTTGCTGGCAAGAGCGCACAGCCTTAACGAACATCTAAAATGTCGGGTGGCAAGGCAAAAGCCGAAAAGAAGCTACCCGACCAGCCCAACTGGGAGCACGAAGCTCCACTCGCTCCACCGACTTCAGGATCCGAAAAGGACCTCCCCAGACTGTTCCCCCTACTCCCCAGTGGGCGTGAGGCTCCACAATGACCCTGGAACACCTGCAGTTCAACAGGGCTGACAGGTAATAATTTTTAAAAATAATTACCTGCCTGGGAGTAGAGAATAGGATTCAGCTGGCAATGGCACCAGCTCAGCTGCAGAAAGAAAGATTTAAAGAAACAGTACACCTATAACTAACTCTCTCTCTCAAAAAAAAGGAAAAATGGTAGAAAAATAGCCACAGCCAGGAAGACGTTCCTACACGTCTGTCCAGTCTGAAGGACTGAGAAAAAAGCTGGAGCCCCTAACAGGAAGGGGCGGGACTTAAAGAAATTCTACAGGCTTAGTCCATCAATCTGAACAGACGAGAACAACCCATTCCTGGGTGTTGTCTCCACCAGGACGGAGAAGGCAGCTTTATTCAGGATAGCTTATATTCTTCGACGATGCCTCTAGGGCCATAAAACATCAACTGTCTACCCCAGTTCTTGGGAAAGACTTGAGAGGTGGATAAAAGTGCCAAATCCAGTCTGAGCATCTGACTGACTGGGTGACGAACTATACGCAAACAAAAGTTGTATAAAAGTAAGCACACTCTAAACAGTAATCAGTCATAGAATAAGCTTCTAACTACAGGTAGTTCTCAACTTACAATAGTTTGTTTAGTGCTGTTCAAAGTTACAGCGGCCCTGAAAAAAAGTGACTTACGACCATTTTTCACACTTATGACTGTTGCAATATCCCCATGATCAAAATTGAGATGCTTGGCAACTGACTCATATTTATGACGGTGGCAGTGCCTTGGGGTCACGTGATCACTTCTGCGACCTCTGACAAGCAACGTTAATGGGGAAACTCGATTCACTTAACAACTGTGCTATTAACTCAATAACTGCAGTGATTCGTTTAATAATTGAGGCAAGAAAAATCGCAAAATGAGACAAAACTGAGTCAACAACTGTCTCACTTAGCAACAGAAATTTTGGGTCAATTGTGGTCGTAAGTTGAGGACTACCTGTAATCAGTCATAGAATAAGCTTCTAACTACAGATAGCCTTCCACTTATAACAATTCATTTAGTGACCAAGTTACAATGGCACTGAAAAAAGTGATTTATAACCAGTTTTCGCACAACAACCATTGTAGCATCCCCATGGCCATGTGATCAAAATTCAGATGCTTGGCAATTGATTCATATTTATGACGGTCACAGTGTCCCAGGGTTGTGTGATCCCTCTTTGCGACCTTCTGACAAGGAAAGCCAATGGGGAAACCAGATTCAGTGATTCATTTAACAACTGTGGCAAGAAAGGTTGTAAAATGGAGCAATTCACTTAACAAATGTTTCACTTAGCAACATAAATTTTGGCCTCGATTGTGGTCGTAAGTCGAGGGCTACTTGTAGTTTTTATATACAATTCTATTTATAAAAGAAGACCTAAAAAATAAAGCCTCTTTCATGCTGAATTCGACTACTGATGATTTTATGGATACATCTGTATAGTTTTCTTCACATCAGTATAAATTAAATGGCTATACAGTATATATGGCTTTGCCGTTGCCTGTTTCTGGAATATTTTTGGACTTTCCACTTTGCAAAATGCCTGCAGCACTGATACTACCAGTATGTGGTTGTTTTTCATCCCAGTACTAACTAAATCCAATTCTGCTTAGGTTTTTGGGGGTCAGCCATCAAAATAATCTTCTTAGATATGTCACTACCGATCTGTAATTTAGATTTATGAACTTCCATTAAATGATCTTGGAAGAGTTGCTAAGCCACAATGGGTTAGGCTTGGAACATCATCTGAACCCAGACCATTAAGGGACTCTGCCAAGATTAATCACAGTTTATCCCCATGCTTGTGGTGCGTTTAACTGAAGCATCACATGGCAGAAGGCCCAAACAAGAAAAAGGGAATTATTTAGTTTCCCTTCTCTCCAGAACTAGAGATGGGAGTCAGAAATGATGTAAAATAGGGGGTATTTCTGTTTCAGTATTGCTTCTACTCAGTTTTCCTGCATCACATGCACAATTAGTGTCAACTCCAATTAGACCTCCTTAATTTGAGTGGATGGAGGAGTAACGAAGCAATATTGACCATTGGTTTTGTACTTGTTTGGTGGGCACCCAAAGTAAGCTAGCTTAGCGTTCATATCTCAATTGCTTTGTAAAGTAATTGTGAGAAAACATTGTGAAGAAAGAGCTGTACTGTATATTATCTTGAACTCCATTTTGCAAATGTTTAATGTACAGGTACTCCTCAGGTTACATCATAAATTGGGATTGGGATTGCTGTCGCTAAGTGATGCAGTTTTAAAACGGGGGAGGGGCAATAGGGAGTGCTGCTGGGGATGGGAGAGACTGGGGCAGGGTCAGTGAAGCCATGTTTGAGTGGGAGAAAGAGTAGGAATGATGTATTTGAGCGACTTGTGACCTTCCCTGCTGGCTTCCACATTGAATTTGCTTGGCGGGAAAGGTCATAAATGACGATCACGTCTCCACAGCTCCTTGCAATACTGTAATCATGAGCTGAGCATCTGGATTGCAATCACATGTGCTGTGTGTGGGGGGGATGCTGTGATGCTAGAGGAAGGGTCCCCAACCCTTTTGGCTTGGTGGCCCAGATGGGGGAGAGGGGGAAACCGGGCAACACAAGTATTCTGCCCTGCCACTCGCGCATATGTGCACCAGCCTGCTGCTAGTGCACGCCGGCCCACCACTCGCACAGTCTGGTTGAGAATAAGCCGATATTGGACCGTGGCCTGGGGGGTGGGGAACCCTGGGTTAGAGGACTGGTCTTGAGTCCATTTTTTTCAGCACTGCCAGAACTTCCAGCACTGAGCGAATGGACGTAACTGAGGACATATAATAAAATGTGATGGACTGACTTTTTATTAACCTTTAATGAAAAATTCTCAGTGAGGCATGGAGATGCTCATAGGTTTTCTCATTACTGTATAGGTAGGTCACGAGTTACAATCACAACTGAGACCAGAATTTGCATCATAAGTCGCATGGCTGTAAGTCAAGTCGGACCCAAAATTACAACGTTTATGGTAGTCATTAAGAGAATCGTCATGATCATTAAGCAAATATGCAGTTGTTAGTTTACCCAATGGGCGTTTTTTTGCTGGAAATCAGCAAAATGGTTGCACATTGTGATCAGGTCACAAACAGGATGCTGAAATGCAAGCTGGTTGCCAAACCCTCAAATTGTGACATTGTGACCATGTGACCATGAAAGGGATGTGATGGTTTTATGTGTGAGCACAGGTGATAAATCACTTTTTCCATAACTTTGAACTATAACAAATACACTAAGTTGTTGACTACTTGTAGTCAGAACTTGTGAATAAGCATTCTGTAGGGTTGTTTAAAAACTTGAGTAGCCTTTTTATTGTCTTTTGGGGACATTATTGCCTGCTTCTCCCCCCCCCCCTGAAAAGTGGCAAATTGGGCATTATTATTTTTGAGGGGGGAACCAGAAAAACTGCAAGTTGTCTTTGTTTTTTTCCTTTTGTCTGAGGAATAAGATTTCCAAAGTAATTTTGAAATGTGGGAAGAAATTATCAGAACTGGCCATGAACCTTCTGTATTTTGAATGCTGATTCAAGATTGTTTCCTTGCAAAATTACAAGACAATTTCCTTCATAATGGAGGAAAAAACATATTTTCTATTGATTTTTCCAAAAGCTTCTACAGTTCTAAGATAAAAAGGAAATGAAAAAGCACAGATTGATTTCTGGGATGACGTCATATTTTACTCAAGTGATAAGTTTTTCATGCCTTTTTAAAGAAGAATTTTGGCTGCCAATTTTAAGTTGTATCTGTTGAAGTACTCTGCTTAGATAGCATCAGGATTTTCTATTTAGAAATGGAATTTATTTTATTTTCATAATTGTATGCTTTGTTCCAAACACCAAGGAATTCAATAAAATCTCAATAAAAATAATTGTAATAAAAACATGAGAAGAGGAGCTGCTTTTTCTTATGTGTTCTTAGATCTAATCAAGACTAAAATGACAACTAAAACATTTATTTACTTAAAACTTAAGTAATTAGGACTTGCTATTGTTCAAAAGTTTTTAAAAGTCTACCTTGAATAGAGCTAATAACTTCATGGACAAAATCCATGTAGAAATACTTACTGATTTATATCTCCTTGCAATCTGACAACTCATAATGGTACATACAGTATAAGAAAAAATTAAAGCATCTATATCTGTGATGGCAAACTTATGACACGCATGCTAGAGGTGGCACGCAGTGCTCTCTCTGATGGCATGCAAGCCGTCGCCCCAGTTCAGCTCTGCTGTGCATGCGTGTGCAGCTCCCGCCAGCCAGCCGGTCTTTGGGTCTTTGCACAGGGGGCCACGCGTACATATGTAGGGGCAAGGTGCATTTTGGGGGTTCAGCCACGCACTTTGGGCACTCGGTCCAGAAAAGGAAAAATTACACTGTAATCAGAAAATCAATCAACACCAAGAGATTAAGATCAAAACATATTTTGATCTTTTAAGTATATTTATATTTATGTTAAACATCAACATGGATATAAAATATGGGCAGTATACAGCATCAGTGGAAGCCTCTCCAAATTATCCCCGTTGCCATATTAAATTGAATGTGAATTTTTTTTGATTCAATTAAATATATCAACTGAAATATTACGGAGAGACTTCTAGAGATGCTATGTATTGCCCATTTTTTATACCTGCCTTGATACTTTCTTTGTCATTTATCTGTCATACTTAGTTGAGTGCCTTCAATTTCAATTCAAAATTTTAAATATTTATTTAATTGTTAATACTAAATCATATTAATAAACATATAATAAGCCTTCATGGTACAATTAATCCTTTTCTTATAAGATACGGAATATTTTGAAACATGGGATTCATTTTATCAATGGTTAAATAACAGAAACAGAAGTTAGAACATTTAGAATGGGTTTCTCCTTGAGCAGTCTCTTAAGATGGGCTGATTCAGGTTAGAAGTCTCTTGGAAGCAACATTGAAGTGGCTTGCAATTGGTTTTTTCCCCATCGTATGTTTTTAACTAACTTTGCTTATAATTCAGGTATTAGAATTTGGTCTCCAGTTTAAGTTCTGGCCATTTATTTTATTTTATTTATTTTTATTTAGAAAATTTATATTGCCGCCTCCTCGCACATGGCGACTCAGATAAAAACACAGTGTTAAAAAAATAAAATAAAACGCTAAGCTTTTTGACACCAACCAAGGGTGAAAAAGACTTGGTAAGGATTCCCTCCCCCACTTCCTTAATCAAACTTTCAGAATGCTTTGAACTTCATTAGCAGCAAGTGATATAGTAAAATCAGTTGGGCTGAAGCAGTTTGTGGGGGTTGGTTTGTTTGTGATTCTATTTTTTTTTTTTAAGCTTTAGGTCAGTGTTGGTGAACCTTTTTGGCACCAAGTGCCAAAATGGGAGTGTGTACGTGCCGGAAACCGGAAGAGCAGCCGTCCAGTATGCATGTGCGGTTGGTGCGCACCAGCCACCTGGTCACCTGGTTCTGGCACGCATGTACCCACAAAGACCAACTTGCTGATGCGAGAGAGCCATCTCTCTGGGCATGCAAACCGTTTCCCGTTGCTGTTCCGGCTTAACCAATCAACCTAGAGCCGTGATAGCGAAACTGTGGCATGCATGCCAGAAGTGGCATGCAGAGCCATCTCTCCGGGCATGTGAGCTGTTGCCTGTTGCTGTTAATGGGTTTGGCGCACTAGCCAGCTGGTTTTCATGCACGCAGGAGTGCCGGAACCCAGAAGAGCAGGCTTCTGGTTTCTGGTGCTCCCGTGGGCGTGAAGACCAGCTGGACGGTGCACCGGAACCTGGAACAGCAATGGGAGACTGCTTGGTTGCCCAAAGAGATAGAATAGAATAGAATAGAATAGAATAGAATAGAATAGAATAGAATAGAATAGAATAGAATAGAATAGAATAG
>JANHFM010005106.1:258291-270121 GCA_032468115.1 Grayia smithii | reverse complement strand
GCATATAAATATAATAAATAAATAAATAAATAAATAAATAAATAAATAAATAAATAAATAAATAAATAAATAAATATTGGTTTATTGAATAAGTTTTAATGCAAATAAGCCTTTGTGCCTAAACCAAGAAAGCTATACATTATGGCTTAGTATGATATTTGAATCAAGCTTGGGTTTTGATGGTGGTTTTTACCAACAGATGGTGGTCCTGTTACCGGTACATATATTTTATTCACATATAATACGATGGGGTCAGATTTGGCATAGGCTTAGAGTATTGTTTGAACATAGAAAGTTGTGATTTATGATCAAACCTTAAAATGAATTTTATACATTAGGTCTAATAGGATGCAGCATTTTGCTTTTGTATCAGGAAAATTGAAAGAATTTGTACGATATTCCCATGTCTATTGATACTTTACTGTTACTAAATTCTATACCTTTTGATGGAAAATTGAAGCGAAGGAATCTAGCAAGCATAGATACCTCAGGAGAGGTGGCCTTGCTCACATGTCATATTATACCATGGTACAATTAAGGATAGCTTGTTGAGTAAACCTCAGTTGACATGAGTTCAAGTCCTGCATTAGCCATGAAAGCCAGCTGGGTGACTTCGGGTCAGTGACACATTCTCAGCCTCCCAAAGTTATTGTTTTGGGGTAAAATAGGAAGAGGAAGATGTGTTGATATGCCTTGAGTTATTTGTAAAAATAATAAAGGCGGGATACAAATAAACAAATAAAAATAAATGCAATGATTTTGCACATATATTAAATTCTGAACAGTGGTTTGCAAACCTCTAGCTGACTTCCTACCCTCATGCTAAGCTAAAACCAAACAAAGCACATTTTGGCTTAACATAGTGTCTGCTTAATTTAACCTTAAAACATAAACTCAGCAGAATATACACAAATGCTGAACAGTTTGCATTTTCATGGACTTCTAATGCTCATATCTGAACCAAGAGGGAAAAATGGATTCTGCAAAAATGTCCACAAAATTGATGATATTGTTTGATGAAATGATTCAGAATTTATGCATGCACGTGGCTTAATAAAATCCTCCGTTTCCCCCTTCTCCCACAGATGACAAGCTAAAATTAATGACCGACTATGAATGTGTGTGTGAAGGCATGTCATGTGTGAACGGAGTCCGCTGCAGAGGACATAGGTGCTTCTCCTCCTTGAGCATCAACAATGGAGAAAGAGTTTATCAGAAAGGCTGCTTCCAAGTTTATGAGCAGGGGAAGATGACGTGTAGAACTCCTCCATCCTCAGATCAAGCCGTGGAATGCTGCCAAGGGAACCTGTGCAACATCAACATAACAGCAGAGCTACCAGCAAAAGGTGAAACTTTTTTGTTCCGTTGTTAAAGAGACCCATTTATTGTTTAGTCTTTCATTGTTCGTTTGGCAACCTTCATAGGAGATCCAAGATCTGCATGCTTGCTCAGAGCACAAGTGAGTTTGGGCAGCGTTCCTGCTTTCTGCCCACACAAGGCTGATAAGAAAAAAAAAACCATTGCTATAAATGGCTTGTGAATTCATGAGTGAACGGTCGCAACCCCTAATTTACACATATTGATGAATAATGCCGAGTTGCAAATTTAGAACACAATCACATGTGTCTGAGAGCAATAAACAAATGGAACATAAAAATGGTGGCTTCCTCTACCATATTTTTAAATTATTGTTAGTTTGTTGATAAAAACAAAAACAAATGTACAAGCCACTGTTTTCTATCAACAGAAGAAAAGCTGCCCACCTCTTAATTAGAGCAAAAAGTACAAGTGTCCAAGCAGGAGACTGGTGATCAGCATAACTGACAAGGAAGACTTGATCTTACTAATGGATGTTGATACAAACTCCAAGATTAGTGGAATATCTAGAGAGAATGACTTCCTACTTTTCCTTTGCTTGCTTGCTTTATTTTCTCACTGACAGTACTGCTCATTGCACCAGGTTTGCTCTACTGTACGTGAATTTGAGTATCCATGGGGAATTTTTGTACATCACTTTGCCCCCAGTGTCAAAACCCAGAGAATCCTTTTCCAGAGAGCGGCAGGAGAACAACACGTGGTTTTTGATCTCCTTTTTCAGTGCTCATCCATTGCGAGGGGAAACATCTGTGCTTGGGCTCCCCTTCTTCTTTTTAGTCTTGCTCTTAGACCAGGGTTGTCAAACTCAATTTCATTAAGGGCCACATCAGGGTTGTGGCCTGGCCTTGGGAGGCCAGGGTGGGCATGGCTAACTTGATGTCAGTTGTGTCAGGGCGCCTGTGATGGCCCAAGCGCTCTGGCAGCGAAAACAGGCTCCTGAGCTCTCTTTTTGGCTATGACGGCCTCCTGCAACCCTCTGCCAGCGGAAAAGGAGCTCGGGAGGGCTGTTTTCACTGGCAGAGGCACCGTGGGCCAGTCCTTTGCTGTTTCTAGGGTGGCCCCACGGGCCAGATCTAAGCACCTGTGGGCCAGATCCTTGAGTTTGACACTCCTGTCTTAGACCATGTTTCTCAAAGCCATCTCCATCAAGCTTTTGCCTAATCATATTTTTGGTGTTGTCTCTCTTTGTAAAGGGCATCCATCTCAAGGGGAAGCTGTGGGTTACACCATGGAAACGCTTGTCATTTTCATACTGGCTCCCGTTATGGTGCTGATTGTATTTTCGGCAGTAGCAGTGCTGATCATCAGAAAGATTCGGCAGCGCCATATGGAAAGACTGAATTCAAGGGACGCAGAATATGGCACAATTGAAGGGCTCATAGCCTCAAATGTTGGCGATAACACATTGGCAGTAAGTAATCCTTGTCTTGTGATCTGTTGCTAAGCTTCTAATAACACTCCCGTGTTTTTCTTTCTAATCGGATTGCCCAAAATGTGATGTGTACAATACAGAGCACTGCATAGTCCCCTTTCATATTGCCTGCACAGAACAGAACAGTGCCAGAACCAATCATAGGAAAGATGTGTCAAGATGTGGCACGTAGAAAGTTTTGTGGAAAACGAAGACACACTTAGATGGAGGCAAGTCTAACATCAAGGGCTATTCCAAGGGCTATATTGGCACTGCCCTGAATGACTTAGAAGAAAAACAAGTTCCTACTTATTAACCCAGTTTTCCAAGTATACCCACTCTTCCTTTAGTGAGAATCTCAGTTAGCAACCATTTGTAAATACACAGTAATAAAAGATTCATTCCCGACCAATGTGCACATTTACAGCCAAAATTTGTGTGCCTTGACAGCAACACACATTGCAGTGAGATTAATGCTAGTGTAGCTGTATGAGAAAACCTTATCTGAATGAGACAGTAGCAAACTGATTTTCCCTCTCTCTCTCTCTCTCTCCCTCTCTCTCTCCCTCCCTCTCTCTCTCTCTCTCTCTCTCTCTCACACACACACACACACACACACACACACACACACACCATGTGTGTGTCACATGTTCACTTAGTGACCATTTAGCTTAATGACCTGGTCAGTAAATGAGGAGTGCACATACAGTTAAAAGCAGCATATGAGAAGTAATGCAGCTTTCATTGATTGGGATCATATAGTTCCCTAAGTCTGGGTTAATGGTATACAGCCCTGTTTTAAAATAAATAAATAAAATCATAGTGCGGTTTAATGGGATGACACAATTCATACAGGGTACAGAGGCAAACTTTCAGTTTCCCCAGCATACCAAGCCACAAACTGTCAAATCCAGTTGAGCCTAGCTATTAGATTGACCCAAACCCAGCCTGCATTTGGGTTTACAGCAAGGACTCGTGAAGTATTGATGATGATGTGACGTTAGGAAGTGACATTAGGACTGCTAGAAAGACTATGAAAACAATTTAATCCATTTCTTTTGGTCCTTCTATGGTTGCCCTTGGAGCGCCATCTAGGAATTAGGAAGAATCATCTAGGAAAGCAAGGAAGTAAAGCTGTTATTGTTGGTACGGTCTTGGTTCAACCTAGAGTGCAATTGAAAAGCACTTAGGTTTTTGCATGTTCATATTAGATATACGGCCTCTTGTCTTTTTGAACTATGAACCTGTGTACTTACTGCCTGTGGAAACAACATCTGTGACATGCCAGGTAGAGTTTGGCCTACAGGAGGATTTTTGCTCTTTTTTATTGGGGGTGGGGAGAAGTAAAAATGCCTGGAGCTATTTACATAACTCCCTGGAAAGCCTCCAACATGTTATTTAAAAGCACACTTAAAGCCGGGGCCACTTGGACACAAGAGTGGGTGAAACCAACATGGCATGTTTGGCTATAAACTGAAAAAGAAAGCTTTCTAGATCTCAGTGAAATGCCTTTTCTGGATTTTGTCTTAGTATTTCTTATATTGCAAGGGATGAGGAGTCTGTTACAAATCTCCAGATTATGTCAGTCCCAACTATAATCAGAGTGGCGGGCACTGGTATTTGCCAATAGCTGAAAACCTTCAGGATGCTCACCCTATTGCAACTGATTATTTTGTTATATTCTTGAGAACTGTGTTGTTTTTTGGCTACTGAAAGGAATTGTGGATGAAAATTTGACTGTCTGTGATGGAGCGCAGTGTATCTTTCTTCCAGAGGAATGAGCTATAGTCGTCATGAAAGGCCTAGTGTAGAGAAAGGTCATCGCTGAAATTCACCAATAATTGGAAACCTCTTATGGACTTTTTCCATGACAAAGAAAATGACTTTGTGATTTATATTTCTGATGATTAGAAAGAATACGTTATAGAAAGAAGAGAATTATAATGAGAGACTGGTTTAATTAGGAATGTATGTATAATTGCTGACTGGGATATTGGAATTCATATTTTTATCTATCTATTTATCTATCTATCTATCTATCTATCTATCTAGTTTCAGTGTTTTTAATTTCTTCTTTTTTCCATCTTCTTTTCTTTTTCAACTTACCTTGCTATATTTTTTCTTTGTTTGAATATATTTCTTACTATCTACTTAAACTCTGTTAATACAATTATTTTTAAAAATGAAAGGCCCACAATGATGTCATGTAGGAAAGAAAAATGCTTCCCATAATGATCAGCTTCCTACATTGGACTAAGCCATAATGGGGAAGGTTTAATTACGTACAATGTATTGGGCAAATTTTGGTTATTCTGGTTTGCAAACTATGGTTTATAGAATGTGTTTTATGAACCTACATAAGGTTTATTTAATAAATCATTCTTGATGACTTCAGGTGAACCCAGTTGATCAATATGCATGTATATATTACCCTGTTTCCCCCCAAATAAGACATTCCCTGATAATAAGCCCAATCGGGCTTTTGAGTGCATGTCAATAAGGCCAAGCACTTATTTCAGGGTTCAAAAAAAATATAAAAAGGGTCTTATTTTTGGAGAAACACGGTATATGTTTACATCCTATTGTCCATCTATCAAGTGTGTTACAGAATGCAAGGAGGCAATTCCTTTATCTAAGATCTTGCAGTATAAAATATGTCATAGCAAAGTTGAACAAATAAGAAGTTAAAACATTAACAGGAAAAGAATGTATGTCTATTTTAATAACTGAGGGATTAGCTCCCATTAACAGGTTTATAGTGTTGTGAGTATGCAAATAATTGCAGTGAATTCAAATGAGTTTCTCCTGACTTTTACAAATTCCCCAATGGAACTATGCCCTTATAACTGTACTTAAAAGGTGTTGCAAGTGGTCCAGAATAGCTTTGGGTAGTAAGATGGATGACATATATATTTAACAAACAAATAAAATAAGTGTAGCATCACAAATCCTTACAATATCTAAAGCGGTAGCGGTGGGCCAAGAACCTCAAGAGTTTGTGAACTAACAATAATGCTTTTTACCTCAGATTATTATTTTTTTCTATCCTGTAGAGGCAGATTTCCTCTTGTAGCAACTTAATGTGATCATAGTTGGCTGTTATAAGCAGCAAACAGGTACCGTTTCCATAGTTACTGCAAGGTATCTCAGAAGTGTCCTTAAGGGAATAGATTAAAAAGTGTACACAGTCAACATTTCTGTGGGGCAGGGTATATTCTGTTTAATGAGGACCAGGGAGCCACAATGACTGTCTAGGGAAAAAGGCTCACTCTGGGAATTGAACATTTGATTCCTCCCTATTCCCAGCAGATTCCCACTGATATCCTTCCTTTCTAAGGCGGCGGCAATATATGTGTATGGAAGAAGGGAGTGAAAGAAAGCATACAGGCGGCACCTAGCAGGGGAAGGAGAAGCATGGCTGAAAGAAAATCTCTGCAAAATCTATTGTTATGGGAACGGAACAATCTAGAGAGTTCTGGAATGTTCCATGTGTCCTCGATTGATCTGCCCAACACTCCCTTTTGAGGAAATTTCCAGAAGTTTGTCCCTTGAATTAGAAACTTTTACACAGTGATCCATTTTCAGAGAAAATGTGAATACTATAAATGCTTTTGATTGTGAAGCTTCCAGAAAATGGCCAAGTGACTCCATAACATATTGGTATGTCCAAAACAGGCTTTGCACATAGTCGGTACCTCTCCCACATACAACTTGTGAAGAGGAATTCTGTTTTGAAGAGAATGGGGAAATTTTGGAGGCAATAACCTGGCCCTAGAATCAGGAACTACTAGCACTTATGTGCAAGGGGAACCTTTACCTTTACCTTTAATGCATACTTACTCCAGTTTGGAGAATGTTTTTGTATACTCCTTGATCCTGTGCCATTCTTTTAAGAGAGGAAGGCTTTCTCCCCCTTCCTCATTTGCTTTCAAATAAATTGCTTTGCTGCCACCTTGTGGCTATGTCGATATGTCTTAAAAGTAACGCATGATTTATATGACATAAGGTTGAGTTAATACTTTATCCAGTTCTGACCTGACAGTTTTTAAAAACGAACACTTTTTATCAAAATGCTAAACTCAAAATGTTTTCTGAGCTATCACGTCTAGTCTTCTGAGATTTCCTAATGGCTTTTTATGCACAGTACATTAATAGTTAGGCTTTGACAGCTTTAAACAAATCTAATGAAAAGAATGAAATCCAGGAATAACATTCTTTTCAGGGCTCCTGTATAGATATTTCTTCAGGAAAAAAACAAATCACTGGGCAAGACACAATAGTCATTGAAATTCATTGCATCTCTTCTATCTGGCAGACCTCCTAAATCGAAATCTGACAACTAGGTGGTTATTAAAGCAAGCCTTCTTTTATACGTCTTGAATGAATGGGAATGTATTATCGTACGTGCTTGAGGATTTAGAGGGATTGTTCATTGGACTTTGAGACGAGGGTCTTAATTTATTTCCTAGCAAAGGATAATTGTATAAAACACATTTAGATTGGTATGAAGAGTGGTGCACAACCTCAGAATACAAAATACAAAAAGAAAAAAAATACTGTTCAAAGGCATGGCAAAAAACCTAACAGCATTGTGGGGTGGGGGGAGCACAAAATGTAGAAAGTGAAGTAGCTCAGTAATTGGAAGTGTGTGGGTTTGAGTTAAATGAGAATATTTGGCAGGTTGGTTTTACCCGTTGAGCAAAATGGCAATCTCAAAACATTGAAGGCCTTGCATAACTTGTTTTTGAGACATCTAAAATGGAATAAAATGAAGAATTTTAGTAACATATTTATGCTGAAGATGCGTGGGTTCGAGGGCAGACAATTTTCATCTGTGGTGGGTGTGAAAAAAATGGAAGCATATTGAAAGGAGGCGGTTGATATCATGAAAAGATTCACTACGTGCGCTGTCTCCATAGTGCCTAAAATTGCTTGCTAGATAAATCAATGATACAGCAACAAAAAATACATGCCAGAAATAATGTCTAAATGTCTCACTATGGTAAGAATATGAATGTCTTCTTTACCAATCGTTACATTTACCATGAATGATTTTGATAAATAGAAGGTGGACTTTACTAACTTTGGTAAATTAATTCATAGCAATACATTGCTATCATTTAGTTTTACTTTATATATAATATGAAATATTTTAATTTTAAAGCTGTTCCAGTTTGGTAAGTTTTCTTAGTTAGGTTAGTTAGTTAGTTAGTTTCCTGTTTCCCCTAAAATAAGACATTCTCCGGTTCTGCGCGACTGGGAGCTGGGCCCACCCGTGCGACCGTACTTACCGTTCTCGGGGCTCTGCGCACTCCGCGCATGCACAGAACTCTTTTTTTGAGGGTTTTTCCTCAAAGCTACTGTGCATCTGTGGAGTGTCTGTTTGGCACACGCGCCGAATGTGCGCTCTGCGCACTCCGATGCACGTGCAAAGCACATGCATCATCAGAACCGGTAGTAAAGGTAAGTAGAACCCACCCCTGACATCCCCTGATAATAAACCCAGTCGGGCTTTTGAGTGCATGTGCTAAAATAAGCCCCCCCTTGAAAATAAGCCCGTCCTGAAAATATTTAAATGCATGCCCACCATTTTCTTTGGTTAGGTTTAGGGAGACAATGCTGGAAATCAGGTAAGATGGCAAGAGGAGCCCCGTCTTGCTCCATGTACCCCGAAATAATAAGACATCCCCAAAAATAAGGCCAAGCACTTATTTTGGGGTACAAAAAATACAAGATAGGGTCTTATTTTGGGGGAAACACGAGAGATAGATAGATAGATAGATAGATAGATAGATAGATAGATAGATAGATAGCAAAGCTGCAGCCCCTTAACATCCTCTGGAAATGTGAGGAGCTCCACTGAAGCTTCATAAGAATTCTTAGACCATAAAAGGGATTGTTGGTTGCTTCCAGCAATTTTTGAAGCATGTTTACGAAGGAGATGAGCAGGCTGCAATGTTTCACTTTTATAGTATGATTTTTTAATGATTCTTAGCATATGTATTATATTCAAATTCATATTAAATGGTAATATGACACAGCAACATTGCCATATTTACATTCTAACATAAGTATACAGAGCGTAACTTGCGTGTGTGATACATACTCTATAGATTTACAGTTTAAAAATTTGTTATAGAACCTCTGTATCTCCAAACTAATGACAGTGATCAATGTTTTTATGATCTTTAAATTGTATTAAATAGGAAGGGTTTTCAGAATTGAACAATACTTTGCATTTGAAATCTGAATAAACAATTGGAAAGAATTATATTTCATTATCATCTATATCTAGCATCCACGAAAAACAACTGTGTTTCTATTTGGCAGATTTCTAACAAAATACAATGTGTGTAATTTTCTACAATTGCACAGTAATATAGCTTGCAGTTTGGGAAAATTTAGAAATGTCGAACTTATCTTTCATTTAAGAAAGATCATCATTTTCTGTAAAAAAAAAAGAAAGAAAGAAAGAAAAAGAAATTGGCAGTAGGTTCAAAATTAGTAAGCAGGAAATGAAAACTGTATACGTAAATAGGAGAAATGATGATATGATACTGAAAAGTTTAGTTACAACTATGAAGAATTAAAAAGCTAGCAAGAAGCTCCCATTAGATCAGCAACTCAGTAGATACTGAAAAATAATTACACAAACTTGTCACGAAGGCTTACGAGTTCTATAGAATTTATTTCCCAATAAACCTGTATAAGATTGCTATATACTACTAAAACTTTCAATCATCATGACAAAACAGGCAAAACGGTGCATCATAAGGCAGCAATTTTTGAATCGGGGGTGTCTCCAATGGCTAACTTACAGAATGTGTTCTAACTCCAGGACCCTGAGGGAGCAATGGATTCTAAGAATGACTGGGAAATTTTTACTGAACATTGAAAATAAAGATCATGTGATCCCAACACTGTAACACTGAAGGTGTTTCACCAAATTTAATTCCCTCAGGGCAGGGGTGGGTTCTACCCACCTTCACTACCGGTTCTCTTCGTGAGCGCGCGTGTGCTCTGCGTGTGCAGGTTGTCAAGGGTACTCTATAAACTAGACCTGTCTGTCCATCCATCCTAGTGCTAAATGCTCTTAACTAGTAATATTATTTTCATGTCTGTCCAATAAAAAAAAGGTTGCCTAAAGAGATAGAATGGCACGAATGCTTGCTTCCATTCTAATGAATCCCCTAATAATGTTTGTTATTTCTACACAGGACCTGTTGGACCATTCCTGTACCTCTGGTAGTGGCTCAGGGCTTCCTTTCCTAGTACAAAGAACAGTGGCTCGACAGATTACCCTGTTGGAGTGCGTAGGTTAGTCATTGTTTGATTTGTTCATCAAGAATAGCTCTATGAGCAGTGGGACTATTAAATGTTAAAGCAGTCATCTCACACTCCCGATTATTTGATTCTATCTCCATTCTTTTAGCTTAAGGAAGATTGTGCTAGATGAATATAGGTGGATCACTTTTTTTCAAATGGAGTGGATCCAAATGGTGGACTTCCACCATTTTAAGTTGCTTTATAAGGCTACCCTGAAAAACAGCAGAACATATTTTTTCTTCTCTGCTTTTCCTGAATGTGAAATGTTTGGAATTAAGTCTTAAAAAAAAAAACAATACCTGGCAAGATTCAGCCTTAAGGGGAAAAAGTGACAAAAAGGAATCTACTGTTGAGTATTGCTTTTGTCTACTGCTGTGTATTTTAATTTTTGTATTTAGGATGTAATTGTTCCTATTCTATTCGCTATTGCTCGCTACCCAAAGCCACCTGTTGAGATGGACATCTTTACAAATTGATTAAATAAATACAGACAAATCCCCTGGGTTAAGAATGAAATCCATTTACATAGAATTTATATGTAAGTCAGGTACATAGTAAAAAACATAAAAAGCAATTAAAACAAAATAAAGATATATGGTCACTGAATAAAAATGTGGCCATGGGAGTTAATATAGCCAAGAAATGGTCCCCATTTGGGTACTCACTTGGGCCTCCATGCCTGGGTACATAACCAAGTAATTATGAAGGGTTGGAGTCATCCTGATGTCTGAAGGGAGGGTGTTCCTGAGGGCAGGGACCATAGCAGAGAAGCCATGTTTCCTGATCCCAGCCAACCCACTCCTTGACTAAGGGGATCTGTAAAATGCCCATCTTGCTTGTTTTAAAAGGACAAGTCATAAAGAAGACTTTTTAATATTTTTTATGATTTAACAGGTTGAATATGTATAGTATCAAGAATTGATGATTCTTACATGATCTTAGCTAGCTTTTTAAATATATGCACTGCACTCACCTATATCTAAAAACATTAGGAAACTACTACAGCTCCATCCAGGCTTGGAACTTGGCCTTTTCCTAAGATAGACAGCATCTGTTTTTAGAGACTAAATGGTTAGCCTGCATTACATGGCTATTTTTGGATAGGAAGTCTCGTCTGGGTAATAGGAATTTCTCACAGGGTGTCACGTGTCTCTTTTCCTTGAAACACATCTGTTGTTGAGGACCATGTGCCAAATATGCAGAAATGGGAGACTCCAATCAGATGTAAGTTTCTGAGAAATAGAGCAGGTGGCACTGCACTGAATTAAACTTGTTTGGGTTGACCAGGGATAGTCTATGTCAGGGGTCTCCAACCATGGCCACTTTAAGACTTGTGGACTTCAACTCCCAGAATTCCCTATGCACTGCCTGGGGAATTCTGGGAGTTGAAATCCACAAGTCTTTAAAGTGGCCAAAGTTGGAGATCCCTACTCTATGTCAATTTCTTATTCAAGACATATTGGTCCCCTATCTTGGGGTGGGGGTGGGGGGCCAGAAAGGAATAAGTATAATTCTTTTGTATAATCTTCGTTGGTGTCCTATTAAAGAGCCTCGGTGGCACACTTAATTAATGCTCTGGCTTAGTGCTCAGCTTAGTTCCAGCTGCCTGCAATTAGTGTTGGTTCAAATCTCAAGGCTCAGGGTTGATTCAGCCTTCCATCCTTACGGGGTAGGTAAACTGAGGACCCAGATTGTTGGGGGCAATAAGCTGACTTT
>JANHFM010005106.1:216250-228181 GCA_032468115.1 Grayia smithii | reverse complement strand
ATGTTGTATTCTATCATGTAGGCCTCCTTCATCTGCAACTCTTTATTTTATAACCCATTTATTTTTTTATTTTTTGCACAGATTCGAAAGCCCCACTTAAAAATATAAACATCTCTTGATCAATGTTGAATATCAGTAAAACTCTTTCTATCTGGGATTTTCAATATCTGTATTCAAAATTCCAATTGAATCTATAATATCCAGATATCTTTATTCATTAATTTCCGTTATAATTTCATCTTCTTCAAATTTCAGTTCATGTTGTATTCTATCGTGTACACTTCCTTCATCTGCAACTCTTTATTTTTATAACCCATTTGTTTTATTTTTCTGTGCAGATTCAGAAGCCCCACTCAGAAACACAAATATTTCTTCATCAATATTAGATATCAGTAAAACTCTTTCTATCTGGATACTCAAAACTTCCGTCAAATCTTCCTTACTTCAATAATTTATTAATAAATCAGCCGCCATGTTCTTACAGTCCTTTGTTCTACTTAATTATTTAATTCCCCCCCTTTCTTGTTCCTTTTTTAAAGTCCAGTATAGCCAGATGTTCTTTAATTCCTAAAAATTAATAGAAAATAAAAACAAGAAAAATCCTTAAAAATATATCTTGGATTTTATATCTTAAAATCCTTAATAAGCTCAAAAAGAAAAAAGAAGAGAAAAGAACAGGAAAAAAAATCCCTTTAAAATCTTTCCATCTAGCTCAGGCGCCATTTCTCTGTCTACTTCAGCACTTTCCATAAAGTTTTAAAAAAATAGAAAAAAAAAACTTTATGAGTTAAAAAAATTATTTAAAAATACTTGCAATTAGAAAACCCTTTCTTGCTCTGTTTGCATCATATTCAAAAAGATTAAACTTCCCTTTATTGCCGCAACAGTAGTTCCCGATGCCTTGTTCTGCCTAAGCAGGCAGACACCGCTGTTTGGAGCCATTTTCCGGCGTCCAGGGGGCCCCGCATTCAACCCCCGGATCTGAAACAATCCGGGGGTCTGGAAGGGCACGACCTTGGCCGGAACGCTTGCTGTCCCCTCTTCTCCCGAGGGGTCAGCATGATACCGGGAGGGACAGCCGATGTTCGCTACCCTCCCAGCAAAACAAATGGCAGCGTCGGCAGCCCTTAGAAGGGCTGTCGGCGGCACCGGAAGCCAAGCCGGAAGTCCTCCGTTTTTGGGTTATTGTTGTTGTTTGGTTAGAGAGCTTTATTCTTTCTGAGGAGAAGGCAGAGGAGATGGTGCCTGGTTTAGGAATGAAAACAATGCAACAGCTTATGCTGGCTTCCTCTACTGCTGCCTCCCCCTGATTTGCCCCTAAAGTCCGAGCTACTTTTGTTAAGGCTTTAATTTCTTTGCCCTGGTTTCAGTAATGTTCTATAATAAAGATGGACACTTCTGATGATTTATCACTTACATATTCCTAACATTGAATTCAGTCTTAAATCTGGGTTTTATGTTGATCTTTTGTAGCATGATAGGAATATGGGATGGTAGGAATCGTCTACTGGGTGAAACAACAGGTGATCAGCATTTTGTTCCATTTCCATTTTGTGACCAGAGGTGAATGGGGAAACTCTCAAGTAGGTCATGAAGAACATGTCCACCTCCCTCCCAGACTGCTGTATAATAAGCCAACTAGCAATTCATATTCTGAACTTCTCATATCGTATATGCAAAACGTTAACTAAATAGAGTAGGAATGTACTGAACTTTTCCATAATTGTCATATAACCTTGTCATATGGCAAAACTGCTGTTTTAATTGCTAAAAGGAAAACACATTTCTAGGGCAAAAGAGCAAACTCATCTTTAGCTACTACTGCATGCTAAAATAAATATTAGTTAGTAACACTTACGTCTTGTTTCACAGTTGGTTTCAGGGAGAATGAAAGTCCGTGATTTCAAAAATCCACCAAGGAGATGTGCCTTATTAAATGTTGCTATGTTAAATATTTTATATATGTTTCAAATCAGGGTTCTGTAACCATTTATTTCTTTTCTAATAAATATTACTAAGCATTTAATAAAAAGGAGGAAGATTCAGGTTCTTAGCCTGTATGAAACTTGGAAGCTGTTAACTGGGTGACTTTTGGCCAGTCCTTTGCTATTAGCCCTAAACTGATTGTTCAAAAATACTTTCTAATAATTCACACTAGATTAGCATAGTAGATTATAGTCTTAAATTAAGAAAACTTCATCCTTCAGTGGATTGATTCAGGTTGAGATAGATAGACAAAGAGATAAATAGATTGATGACAGAAGTACAGTAGGATAATTTGAAGGCCCTCTTGGCCTCACTGATAAATTTCTATGCAAAGCATAGTTTTGTAAAGTCCAGCCAGGAAAGAAAATAGATTCAGAAAAAGACAGGCAAAACAGACAGTCCTACCCCCATTCCTCATTGCTCAAATAGACCCACCTGTGAAAAATATAGGCTTTAAAATTAAAGTTTAATCATCATTCATCCATTTTTAATCATCGCTATTTTTTAAAAAATATTTGAGTTGCTGGAAAGACTCAATTGAGTTGAATTGATTCCTACATGAATATGCCATGCAATTTTCAATCAACATTACCTTAGTCTTCTTTTGGGATGTTTTTTTTCAACCAGTCTACAACATTGGGATTTCCTAGACATATCCCAATTAAATACCAACTAACTATGACTATTCTTAGCTTTTTGAGATCAGCTAAGGTTGGCTAGGTGCCACTACTTCGTGATTACTTGGATACAAAAAGAGGAAGATACATAAGAAAGTAATTTTAACAGTAAGCTGTAGGAATTGTGAGCTTTGCAATCTAGCAAAATGTCGCACTACTTGCAAACCAATTGTAGAAACCATAGAAATTTCTAAACAGGAGTATACTTTTATGATATTTTATTTATGATAAAGAACATCAAAATATTTTCAAGGAATATAGGATTTGAAGTAATTTGTGGAATCATGTTTTGTAATTTAATTGACCTTTTAGGCATAGCATAGAAATTATGCTGAAGGGATATTGCATGGCAAATGATATGGGAACAAGCATGAGTCACTTCTTCATGGAAAAAGTTAAGTGACTATAATGTTTTCCAAGCAGTAAAATATACTATAGAAATATTCAGTAAACAAGTACATGCTCATAGTTGAGTTATGTTGAAATGTTGTTTCAAAGTCCATTAAGCTTATCAGCAAGCTTTCTGAGAAAAAACAGAAAGATTTTGTAAAAAAATTAAGATGACTTTTTAGTTTAAGAATTGCTACAAGGCTGTCTTTTATGATACATCTATATTCTGTTATTTTTGGAGTGGAACACAGCTCTGCTCATCTGTAAATGCTAGCACAAATTTCATTGCTGAACTGTGGCTTGTTTCAAGAAGCAAGAAATCCTAGCTTCATACATGCTAAAACACATTTGGGAATATCTTTTCATTAGCCTATGGTCAAACCAAGCCCCTACTCCTTAGTTTAATATCAAATACAAAACAGGTAACTATGCCTTCATGTGACATGTGAACTAGGGCACTAATTCACTCTTGCAGATGAGAAAGGTCCTTGAGGTGACCAATTGTTGGCTTGCTTTCTCTCTTAGCTGCTCCTGCCTTGCAGTTCTGTGACCTGGTCAAAGGCAGGTTCAGAGTTTGCATATCACATTAAACCTATTGGCAGAAGTGATTTCATATAATGCTTTACTATCCCAAACATATAATGGATAACTCATATTCTTTACACCACGTGTCTTAGCACAGTTGGTAAGTCTAGCTTTTTTCAGTGCAAAGTACACAACTGTTTCAATATTCTCCAGTCCTACTAAAGTCTTGTGATTTTATTTATATGAAGTAGGGTGACCAAACTATAGCTTAAGGATCACCAGTGGCTCTTAGACAATTCACGCCCAATTTCTGAGCTACGAAGCACCCAAACTGTTTTGCAGTCCTTTCATTCCTGAAAGATGCTAACAGATTACAACCTCAGAGGACAGTGGGGAAGTGTGTAACAGGCAGGAGGGGAAAAGCAGAAGTTGCTTTGTAGCTGTAATCTAGAGAAGGAGATAGGAGATGGCTACTGAAGAGTAGGAGGAGGTTAAACAACAAAGCCCCAAAGGAGTAATCACAAGACAGTGGAAGAAGGCAGAAAATAAGCTAACAATGCCTGGAAAAGAGCAATAATCATTTAATGCTGTATTTTTCAGGGAATCATTGCTTTTTCAGGCTACCAAGAATTAGGCTTTTCCATAACTTTGGGGGGCGGTGTTTCTGCATATTAAGAAGAAGAAGAAAGAAGAGGAGAAGGAGGAGGAGAAAGAGAAAGTGTGAGTTCTGGGCTACAAAAAAAAAAGAGTTCAAACATTTGCATCAGATAGTATTGCACTTAGGTATTGAATTAGATATTTCCATCAAGTCTGTTGCCTCCTACTACAACTGGAATGAAGATAATTAAGAAATTTAATCATAAGGAAAACATAAACACTTATGGTATTTTAAGTCAGATAGACCTTGGCTTCGTGGTAACAAATAACTTGCAGGATCTGAATTGTGTTGTGCCCCAAGCTTCTTCCTCATTAATGCTTGGAGCAAAATTATGCCTTCCATGACTAAATCCAAAGATTGTACAGGCAAAAGTTCCATTAAGATGTCTATGAAAGTGATCTCCCAACACATTTTTAAAGTATCAGCAAAGGATATGATATTTGATGGGAATTCTGGAAAGAAGTACTTGGGCCTTGGTGCAATTTGTAGTCAATCCTATTTCTGATAAATGCAATGCCTTCATGTTCTAAAGCTTTCTCTTTCTGTTAAAAAAACTATAAGTAACTTTATTTATTAATCATGACTAACCAAAAAGAATGTTATTTCGGTAGCACTGTATAGTTTCAGTGAGCTTTTGACACAAGAAATGCCTGGTACTAAATAACTGCGGAAAATTATATGCTTTTAGGAAAATGGGTCTGTACTTTAAAAATGTTTTAAATATAAAGGGCACATACAACAATGGGCAATATATTGAAAATGACTGAGCTTGAAATAGTTCAGTTTAAAAAGACAGCTCAAATAATTTTGTTCTTTTTCCCAAAGCCCTTTCAATCTGTTTGCTGACAAAAAATAACACATTTTCAGCAGGCAGAAGTAGTATCTTCGGGTATGAATGTGTTTGGTAAAATTTAAGAGATGTATCCTGTGTCATAATACAACTACGGGTAATAAATAATGCAAAATGTAATTCTAGCAATATAGCATTTGGCAGAAATACAGAGAAATGTTTACACATCACTTCTGCTTCTTTCCTATTTTTCTTTTTTTCTTGTGCTTTTTTATTCCTTTTCTATTTTTACTTCTGTATTTGTAAAAAAAATATCTGTATAATAGACCAGTGCAAATATTAGGAAATTTCTCAATATATATCATTCAGTAATGGAGTTTTTGTAAGCTGGTTCTTAGTATTTATATACTAAGATAGTATATAAATCTTCAATGAACAAATAGATAAAACAAGTTGGTGAATTATTTCTAAGGCTTCAATTTAAGATTACTGTAGTTTAGTGATGCTTGAATTCTATTGGATTTCATAGAAGTATACTGCTGGTGTGCTATATTTTGTTAAAGGGAAATCCTCAAACATATTTCAAAACTGTGTGTATCCATGGGCAGACTAAATGCTACTTTAGCAGCTACATCTCCTTCCCCCCACCTTGCTTGGCTGAATTTATATAGCTCTCCCATCTCAACTTTTTGATTCTAGATCAAAATACAATACACAACACATTAAAAAAACACAGACCACCCTACTTGTGTTATTGTAGAATAAGTGTAGGCACACCAGACTGATCTGTCTGCAGTTTATAGACATAAATCATTTTCTCAACAATGATTGTTGAGATCAAGATTAGGAAATTGCAGCGGGTAAGGGATTCAATGTCTATGGAGATTCTCAATCATCCAGATCATAGTTATCCCAAATATACTTTTCAAAGACAACTGGACTTTCTTGGTGTTTTTTCCCCTTGAAAATGTTTTGCTTTGCATCTCATCCAAGAAGCTTCTTCAGAACTAAAGAAATATTTTCAAGGAAAAATCCAAGAAAGTCCAGTTGCTTTTTGAAAAGCACCTTTGGGGTAAGGGATTAAAGTTCCTTCCATTTCACATGCTAAGACTATGGATAGGATTCTCAGTGCTGATCTGAATATATGTATGGAGGCTTATTGCCATAATTGCCTTGTTGGAAGAAATGTCCATCTGGGTTCAGTTCCAAGTGGGAAGAAAGACACTGGGAACATGGAGACTGCTTGGAAAGATGGTTTAATGGCAGGACCTGGGCAAAAAGAGCACGAAATGTGGCAAGAAATGTATCCTGATTGGTTGTCAGACTCCCATGCTTGGTTGATTCTTGCTGGGTGATGTAATCTTCCCAGGTGCTTTGTGGTGAGATGGGTAGAGGGCTAATCCTATTATGTCCTGAGGATGAAGGTCTTTTATGTTGTAGATAAGCTGGCCTGGCCTTTTGTCTTGTAAATAACCAAAGTATCTGCTGGGGCCAGGGAGCTGGGGCTGAGTTCTGTCTTAATATTTCTATTTCTCTTTTAGGGGAAACATTCTGCCTTTTTAATATTTCCTAGAATATTTCATTTTTCTAGGAGAGGGGTGAGTGCTAACTTCCTACAGCCTGCTAAATTTTTATAATAATATATAATTTGGCTTCTATCAGCTTTCTAAAGTCCTTTGTATGAGAACAAAGCTGAGCATTGGGAGCAGATCTGATGCAAATGGAGCTTTCAAACTTCAAACTCTTTGAGAGCCTGTTGTTGTTATTGTTGTTAGTTGTGAAGTCGTGGCCGACCCATCACAACTCCATGGACAACGTTCCTCCAGGCCTTCCTGTCCTCTACTCCTCTGGAGTTCATTTAAGCTCATGCCTACTGCTTCAGTGACTCCATCCAGCCATCTCATTCTCTGTTGTCCCCTTCTTCTTTTGCCTTCAATCTTTCCTAGCATTAGGCTCTTCTCCAGTGAGTCTAATGGTTGCTTAATTGTATATTGCCTCTTAAAATCAATGTAGCTTTCCTCATTATCTCCATCTTTTGGTTTAAATCAGCATGTCCAGCCTGCAGGCCGCATGTGTCTTTGGACAGCTAGTACTCCCAAGATTGTAAACTTTTAACATTATTATGTGATTCATATATGTTAACTATACTATATATTTTATGTGAGGCCCAAGACAATTCCCCTTTGCTCAATGTGGCCCAGGCAAGCCAAAAGGTTGAATACCCTTTGCCTAGATAAATTCTTGCTTTGGATTCATGGCTCTAATTTAGGATTTTTGAATGTAGGGTAAATTGCGTCTCCCACAAAGGCACTGTATACAAACATGTTATTTAAAATATAGGTAGTCCTTGACCTATAGGTAGATCACAATTTCTGTTGTTAAGTGAGACATTTGTTAAGTGAGTTTTGCCCCATTTTACAATCTTTCTTGCCTCAATTGTTAAGTGAACTGACTTCCCCATTGACTTTGGTTGTGAGAAGGTTACAGAAGCTGATCACATAACCTTGGGACACAGCAACAATCATAAATATGAACCAGTTGCCAAGCATCTGAATTTTGATCACATGATCATAAGGATGCTGCAAAAGTCATAAAATGGTGTGAAAAATGATTATAAGTCACTTTTTTCAGTGCCATTATAACTTTGAACGATTACTAAATGAACTGTTCTAAGTCGAGGACTACCTGTATATTAGATCTGTTTAAAAATCTAAAAAATTTCGTCCTGCTCTTCCTTTTTCAGACAAATGTCTCCAAGTGCCGTGTAGCCTCAAGTAATATGGTCTAGGTTGGGAATATTCTGTGTATTGTTTGGCATTGTTGTCTACCAAAGACTTAATTATCATTTCAGGCTTAACATGTGTGTGCCAATTGTGTGACAAAACAAACTTCACTTGTGAAACAGAGGGAGCATGTTGGACTTCTGTCATGCTAACGAATGGTCGGCAAGAAGTAATAAAGGCCTGTGTTTCCCTACCGCAGCTGAAGGCACAGATCTTCTGCCATGGTTCTAGGAACGTAACCAGGAGAGAATGCTGCTTCACAGATTTCTGCAACAATGTCACCATTTACCTGCCCACAGGTAAGTCCTTCTTGTTGGTACAAGAAAATCTAAACTCAAAATAATGCAGTATGATTTATTTCTGAATAAACAGTTGGGTTGCAGGTTAAAGCTAAAACAAGTTTTTTTTGTTTATTAATGAAATGATATTATCATTTCATTAAAATTATATATATATTTAAACTACGAGAAATGCTATGCTTTTACTACAGGTATTTCTTAAAAATATTTAAAACAAGATTCTGATTTTTTTGTTCAGTCTTGTATAGACATGGCTGGCTTGAGTTTTGAATTGAGATGGCACACCTATAGTGATGATAAATCGATCAATAATAAATGTTCATAAGTTACACAGATGTAGTATTTCATATCCCACTTGTCAAGATAAATCTTGTAAATCAGTCTTACAATATGAAAATCATACCATCCCCATTCTCCATGTTTGGTATAAAGGTTTATTATTATACAGGTGTAATAATAAACTTACAACTTCGACTTACAACCATTTGTTTAGTGACTGTTCAGCATTGCAACAGCACTGAAAAAAGTGACTTATGATCATTTTTCACACATACAACCATTGCTGAACTCCCGTGGTCAGGTGATCAAAATTTGGATACTTTGCAACTGGCATGTATTTATGTTGGTTGTGGTGTCCTAGGGTCATGTGATCATCTTTTGCAACCTTCTGATAAGCAAAGTCAATGGAGAAGCCAGAAACCACGTTATTCACTTAACAACTGCAATAATTCATTTAACAAGTATGCCAAGAAAAGTCATAAAACGGGGCAAAATTCATTTAAGAATTGTTTTACTTAGCAATGGAAATTTTAGACTCCATTGTATTTGTAAGTTGAGGACTACTGTAATTTAGTTCACTTCAAGTTTTCATTTAATGAATTTCTGTATAGCTCAAATTTCAGTTCAATGAGAAGATTTAAATAAGAGGAGGAACAGAAGCCTATGACTTGAAACTGCAATCAAATCTGCAGTCTGCCAGTCATAGTTTGTCCCACTTACTCCTGGCCTGTAAACTTTGTTCTGAGTTTGAGGGGTTGATTGTAAGGCTTGCTTTGATCACATGTGACCTCAGTATAGACATGGTTTTAAGAGATGCCAGGAAACCAAAGGCATGTATTCCATCCAATTCCTAGTTTTGAAGTATAAATAGTAAATGCTGTGGTCAGTATGTCAGGGTTCCAAGTAACAGACAAAATTCAATCAAAACTCTGAGGCCTGGGGTTTCCTCAAAGCACAAATTTATTAGGCATGTCATACTGACACAGCTGGTGAAAATCCAACTCTGAAAGACCCAAGGTTTTCCCCACCCAAATCAAACTCCCAAAATTCTTTCCCCCAGTCCCCACATCTATTATATGGTCCAATCAAGTCACCGTCCCAACTCCAGTTGGTTTTCAGTCCATGCCTCCCTAGCACCTGGTGGGAATGACCTTGGTTCACAGGAGAAAGAATTTTATTTTGATTACAGCTATCTCTATGCCCCCCTCCCTTTCCCACAGCTCCAACCGGCCTCATTGTGGCAGCCCTGAAGATACTCCAATATGGCTTCAGGGATGACACAGTGCCTGTAGCAATAGTACTTAAACTTATATACTGCTTCCCAGTGCTTTATAGCATTCTCTAAGCAGTTTACAGAGTCAGCATATTGCCCCCAACAATCTGGCTCCTCATTCTACTGACCTTGGAAGAATGGAAGGCTGAGTCAGCCTTGAGCCTGGTGAGATTCGAACTGCCAAATTGCAGGCAGCCAGCAGTCAGCAGAAGTAGCTTGCAGTTATGCATTCTAACCACTGCGCCACCGCAGCTCTTGCTTGTAATTACTTTGATTCCGATTCAGAACAAATGTTTGCCCTCTGAAAAATTATGTAATCATGTTCCAATGTTGTCAAGGTGAATTGTTAGAATTGTAAGCCATGTATTTATATGATGTGAGACCATTATACTTTTTCATTATCTTTCTCCACATAACTACTACATAGTAAGATCTTAAGGACAAAAATATGTGCACTAGATTCATCTGTGTATTTTTACTTAGGACTAAATTCTCTTACACTAAGTGGGACTTATTCTAATGAGCATATACATTGGAGTGCAGCCAAATCCTTATCAAACAAGTAAGCACCTACACTGTCCTGTTAGAGGGATTTTTGTTTAAGTTTCCAAAACCTTTGTAAGGGCAGCTTTGAGGCCCTGTTGTACAATAGGAGGTCTGATAAAACATTTCCTTATCCATTTTGTATTGCTTAAACATCTCCTGAAGTTTTATTTTCATATGGTATTTATTTTGTGGTTAATGTTTAATAATTGTTGACTTCTTGATTCAGTATTAAATGTTGCTTGACGACAATAGTTTTTAAAATGTTTATTTTGGTAGCTCAAGAATGTATTTCTAAAATTCAGTCTAACTTCAATCTTTTAAACACCAGAATGAAGCATGATATACAAGCCTATGATAATTAGAGGTTTATTTAGGTTACAGGAAGAAGCTATTTCTTAGAGGAAGTTAATGAACTGATTTTTTTTCCTGCTGTACAGCTGTTACCTAATACTGTTTAATCAGGGAGCATTAATGTTGTGCCACACTTCCATAAATTGCCTAGATATATATGAGACTACATTCATATTTGCATAGGAAAAATAGGAATATTGAAATAAACATTTCCTGCCAATCTTTATATTTTGCAAGTGAAAAAATGTATACATAACCACTAAGTGAAATTTTTACCTAACATAAATACTGAAACATTCTTTTCTCCTTGCTCAGTGGCAATTGAGATCAAGTCTTGTAAAGGAAGACTTGTTCACTCACCTGAACTTTATTTGCTGGATTATTTTATGGTTTTAACATAGCTTACTGTTTTGAGTCCAAAATTGTAAACATTATTTTAGGGACATGACAACTATTGGAATTAAACTGAGTTAATCTCAGAACATTGGGTTTCAGAGATGATAAGTACGGTAGCCTTGACATGTGATAACAAAAATAATGTAATAAGAAGATACGTAGTAAATGCTATGGCCAATGACTGTAGTTAGTTTAATTTTGATTTGGAATAACTATTCTTAGCGACTGTTCGAAGTTACGACAGACCCTAAAAGCTACATATGACCCAATTTCAAAGTTATGACAGCTGCAGTACCCCTGCAGTCATTCGGCCATATGCCCAACAAAAGGGACCTTGTCCACCAAAGGGAGATCAGGAGGGATATAGCATGTGCCAATCAGGCAGAGTTTAACAACCCTGGATTTCTTTTAACAGCTGCCTCAGAAAGAGCAGGGGGCAGAGTCATTAAGTAAGGCCATTTTGCTTATTGGCCATAATGACATGCAATCATAATAGGCAGACTCCATTACAGTGCTAGCTCAAGGAGGACTACCTATATATATTTAAAAGCTTGTATCAGAGAAATGTTTATGTCAAATAATAAAAACAGGGCATATCGGTATTTGAAAGAAAAGGCTTATTTTTGGCAATTTACATTAACAATTACATAAATTAGAGAAGCTGTATATAGATTTCCCATGTGATATAAAATGTAAATGGTTATGAAATTTCCTACATTGCTTTTTAAATAAAAATTACGAGATTGGAACTTCTTTACTAATAACTAGTAATAATACTATATGCCGCCCGGAGTCCTCTGGGAGTTGGGTGGCATATACATTTAATAAATAAATAAATAAATAAATAAATTAAAAAATTAAAAAATTAAAAAAAATAACATACCAACTGAAATGGTACAGGTAGTCTCAATTTATGACTGGTCATTTTATAACCATTCGGAGTTATAATGGCTTTTATGGTCTCTAAAACACTTCTGG
>JANHFM010005106.1:133162-148697 GCA_032468115.1 Grayia smithii | reverse complement strand
CAACAGAAATTTTGGGCTCAATTGCGGTTGCAAGTTGAGGACAGCCTGTACTTCCTAAAGAAACTATTAACAAGTCTTCCTACAGTGGAGTTCTGTGTTTCACAGGACATTTTGAGAAGATGTTGACTCTTTACCTACATAAGAATTTGGCAAATGGTGCTTAGCAAACCTTGGTGAGGCTCCCACATTGCATTAGCCATGGCTTGTTCAATTTGCCAAATAAAAGCACACTCACTGTCTTCCCACAAGAGGCTAAGCCAAACCCAACACTTTCCGGGTTAGCATTATGCATGACTCCAATGTCTTCAATTGGTACATTTTTCTCATTTATGCCATTTATTTCTTTGCATTTTTATTTGGCATAAAGTAAGGCTCAAATTCCTTAGAGGAAGGCACAGTCAAGGAAGTAAGAATCATACAGACTTTGGCTATAAATTTTAATGCAAGAATTATGAGCTGAGAGTATAAAATCTTGGAAATTGTGATAGGACTCTCCAGCCTTCATGGATTCATGTGAGATCACAAAGACAGAATCTCTTTGAAAGCTCAACTCTTTTCTTTCTGGGTTTTCTGCAACTTGAGCTGCCATTTATTAAATATTCCACTAACCAACTCTGCCATCTATTGATTGTTTATGTCTAGAGGCAGTCCTGGTTTGTTTTCAGACTCCTTATATACTCTCCATTAAGGGAAGATAGGATTATTACATCAAACACAAAGCTGAAAGTAGCGGGATACTGGCATTAAGTATCTTCACTGTTCTGTTTATCCTAAAGTGATTGCAATTCCTTTTAAACATAGAGATTTTCAAAATTATCAGGTGCATGCTAACTCCTGGCATATCTTCTACTGAATGAAAACGTTTAATGCTACTCCTTCCCCATGGATTTTAAAGCACAAATCCCATTTTGCAAATCAGGTTGAGTTAACTTTGTTCAGTGAAGACTTTTGCTTGCACAGGGCTTGCTAAGTGTCTGATTTCACAGCCTTCACACTGTATTAGTGCCCATGATTCACATTTCACATGACTAAGCTTGACAAATCATTCCAATCATTTAGAGGCACTTTAACTGCGTGTCAGAAACCATACTTATCCAGTGACACAAAGGGGCACAAGAAGACGAGCGTTTCTGTCTGTCCTGCAGTGCTGACATACATACACTGAATTTTTGTGAAGTGACTTTGGGTGAACACCCCCAGAAAAAGCTTCAACTTATTTATCTTCAAACTTATATTTTTGTGGGAATCACACCTAACTGTTAGTATTTTCTGGTTTGGTAATCAGGGAATAAAACATGAAACTTTTTTCTGGTTCCTGAGAAAATCTCCTATTGATTCCCTTCCTCTCCACTTATAAAGAATCAAACAAAAAATAATGAGAAAGTGGGCATAAAAAGCTTAGATAACTACGCATGAATTACTATATTGTCAGGACAAGAAAATATAGATATTTATGTAGCATTTTATATTGACTGATCAATTATATGTACAAGCTATCAACCCACCCACCCCAAATTATGAGGCCCACTTTTGAATACACACATACACATTTGACTACAATGTTAAAGATTTTCGCTGTTGCTTTGTAAATTTGTCAGAGTGGCTGAGAAAATGAGATCAATTTATGTTACTGATACCATAGTAGATGTCCTTGATCGCTTCTGAGAAATCATTGTCCTTGTTATGGCCCACTTGATTTTTTAGGTATGTTTGTTAATATTTCTTTGGTGTTAAAAGTTCCCTTCCTCAGAGTCTTTGAGAACTAACATTTCTGAATAGATTGATGGCAATCATGGCTGCTGGTTATCTCTAGATCACAGGTGTCAAACTCACATTGTCACAGCGGCATCACATGACGTATTGGGACTTTTTCCCCCGTCGCTAAACTGGGTGTGGCCAGTGCATGATGGGCCTGTGGCAGTGGTGGGTTGCCCCTGGTTCGTTCCGGTTCGCGCAAATAGGTAGTGGTGACGCTGTGACGTCACCGAACCGGTTCTACGCGTCCCGGACTGCCGCCCCCCCCCCCCGCGTGCCTGCACTTACCATTCCGCGCGCAAAGTGTGCGGAGCTCGCTTGCGCGCATGCACAGGAAACTTTTTTTGCCATTTTTTGTCAAAAAAAGCTTCTGTGCATGCGCCGGATGCGCGCGCCATGCACCCCCACCACGCGCGCCATGCACCCCCACCACGCGCGCCATGCACCCCCACCACGCACGAAGTGTGTGCACCTTTAGAACTGGTAGGAAAGGTAAGTAGAACCCACCCCTGGCCTGTGGGCCAGGAGTTTGACAGCCCTGCTCTAGATTATTTGAAAATAATAAGAGGAAGATTTAGAATACTGCTGCCTTGGTGCTAGCATAAGGCAGACAGAGGCAGATTAGCACAAAGCATTAACGCATTAAAGCATAGGTAGAAAAGAGGTTGTCACAATATGTCCAAAGGGCAAGGCAAATAGTTTGAGAAAGAAGTATGTCTCTAATTCAGAGGTACCATCATTAATGAAGGAAAGGAATCCCTGAATGGGCTGTTGGATATGAACTCTAATGCAGGTAGCCCTCGACTTATGACCACAAGTGAGCCCCAAATTTATGTTGTTAATTGAGTTTTGTCCCATTTTATGATCTTTCTTGTCACAGTTGTTAAGTGAATCACTGCACTTGTTAAATTAGTAACCTGGTTGTTGGGTGAAGCTGGCTTCCCCACTGACTTTGCTTGTCAGAAAGTTGCCAAAAGTGATCATATGACTCTAGGACGCTGCAATGGTCATAAGTATGAACCAGTTGCCAAGCATCTGAAGTTTGATCACATGGCCATGGGGATGCTGCAAAGGTCGTAACTCTGTAAAAATGGTCCTAAGTCACTTTTTTTCAGTGCTGTTGAAACTTTGAACGGTCACTAAATGAACTGTTGTACGCTGAGGACTACCTGTATAGAATCTAATATATAATGACTAGCCTAAAAGACAAAACTTTAGTGGAGTAAAACTAATCAAGGATGTGATTGTCTCCAACAGACATGGGAAACATAAGGCTAGTCCAGCAATTCAGTAGTACAGTACAGTAGAGCCAATTTTGGTGTGGTGATTAAAATGCTGGATTAAGAACAGAAAAACCATGTTCTAGTTCAGCCTTAGGCATGGAAGGCAGATGGGTGAACTTGGGCCAATCATTTTTTCTCAGCCCTAGGAAGAAGGCAAGGGTGAACCCCTTCTGAAAATGCTGCCTAGATGCCACATGGACTTGTCCAGGCAGTTGCCAGAAGTCAAGGCCGACTGAAGCAGGGGTGAAATGCTACCGGTTCGGACCGGTTCACCCAAACCGGTAATAATAAAAACTACCGGTTTGGGCGAACCAGTAGTAAAAAAAATGCTACCGATTCAGACAAACTGGTATTTCCGACAATCAGCTGTGCCGCGTGATTTATATTAAATCCTGCTTTCTAACAAATCTAAATCACGCAGCACAGCTGTTCCTCCCCTTGCTGTTCTACTTGCCTTAGAAAAGGCTTCTTAATCCTCCTTTTTCAGCGCTGCCCGATAGCACCTGCAATGCACATGCACGCGAACCGTGTGTTTGGTGCGCACTGCACATGTGTGCGCACAGTGAACTGGTAGCGAAGCGAACCAGTAGCAGACTTCAGAGCATTTCACCCCTGGACTTAAAGTTTTAAAAAAACAAAACTACACCAAAATTTAATAATATGAGTAAATGATGATCCTGAAGTCCCTTACTAGGAGGGAGCCTTAGTGAACTTATGGGTTGAGACCAGGGGTGGGTTTCACTTACCTTTGCTACTGGTTCGCTCATGCAAATGCCCCATCCGCACATGTGCAGAAGCTTTGTATTTGATGACATCCAGGTGGGCGGGCAGAGCCTCCTGCCGCCACTGCTACCAGTTCGCCCAAACCAGGGGAAAACCGGTAGCAACCCACCACTGGTTGAGACAGACAAGCTTAAACTGTCTGCTTGTTAGCATATTGCTATATTGTGAGTGTTGTTATTTGTTACAGGGCTCCGTGAGAAAACTGCTACTTTAAGTACTAAAGAATGTCAGGGGGAAGAAAATGTCCCAGCCGAGCTTCGAGATGAAAACATCAATAGGCCTACAGAAACAGAGAAGGAGCAAGGAAAGACACAGTTGAATGAGACCAGTGAGCAAATTAAAGAAGAAACACTGTTAAAAGACAATGAGAGCCTAACGGAAGAAGATTGGGAAGGTGAAGAAGATGAATTTCAACAGGAAAATAGTGCGGCTTCTCATAAAAAAGGGCAAGAAAGTAATAACATCCAAGGCCTCCCTACCAGTCCCAGCTGTGCCTCTCAGACTGAGCAATATGATGACCAACCAGGGCCCCTGAAAAAAAATGATATCTCTCGGCACAGTTATTCTCGTTATAACACAATATCTTATCGGAAGATCCGGAAGGGAAACACTAAACAGAGAATCGATGAATTTGAGTCCATGATGCATTCATAAACTGAGGCAGAGAATCAAATAGGCTTGCTAGGATTCTTCCCTTCCGTCTATCTCCACTCCAGATGTTTCTCCATCTACAATATCAAGTTATTGTAAAGTCTTTGGTGGCTTCAATCCAACTAAATGTAGTAGTCCTGACTAATGGTGTAACAAGAAGCTCCCTTGCCACTTGGGAGTTAGCCACATTGACCGCATGAAGGTTTACTTCTAAATAAATATATACATAAGATCAGGGTGCATGATTGCAATCCTATACACACTTAACTGGAAGAAGTCCTACTCAATGTAATGTAACTTACGATGGCAAGTACGTACCTACATATCTTGCAACAAGCTTGTGGTCTGACTTCAGGCCTACTGATTTCAATGGACTTAGATGCAACTGATTGTAGCTGGATCGGGGCCCAGTATGTATTGTTTGATTATAGACCTAAACAGTGTAACTACTTCTACTTTAAAATGACCGTTTTAGGGTTTAAGTCGATAGTGCGATCAATTTACCCTAATTTGATTTTAAAGATACATTTTAAACAAAATGTTTCTGTCTGTTTTCGGTACATCATTGATACTTTGTTCTGTTTTAACAAGTTTTTTTTTTTGCCGGTTTTTCTATAGTGCTATCCTGCATAAGTTCTCATCAGCATTTCATGTCAGTCTTAATAAATTACATATACTGACTAATTCAGCCCAGTAGCATCTTTCTAAGAGAGCGATCCACTTCACACTTATTTGACAGCCAGAGTATAGAAAACAGGCTGTTTTGAAAATATGACTCATCGGGGTTCTATCAACTACAGTCCTATACACACATACCATCAAGTACAATGGTTTTGAGGGCAGGACAAGAAGCAATGGATGGAAACAAATCAAGAAGAGAAACAACCATGAAATCATCTTTGGAGAACTTGGGGCATCTTATATGGTTCCCCCAAAAGTACAGATGACCACGAAATGCCTTTCCTAAGATAATCAAGCAAGTAGATGTGCAAAACAGTTATATCTCTATTCCAGCCACCTGAGAAATGAAGGGAAATTATGAATGCTAGTTTTCATGTTTATCTTCTGAAGGTATTCAACAGATTGACTGAGTTAACAGATCATAAGCCACCATATGGTTAGTTTTTGATTTAGCAAAATGGATGTATCTCTCATTCAATACCCCAGGATTAAAATATCATGATTTAATGTGATCTGTGAACTGATATCTTAACATTTACACAGTCATAGTGGGAGGAATGGGGAAGGTATTGTGTAGTTATTTTGTTGATTGTTTTATAAAGTTTTTAGCAGGACATGTTACTTTAATGTTACCCACTTTTATAAATGGGTGTTATGAAATTGTGGAAACAATGCTTTGTTCTCATTTTAGGGTTACCAGATCTAGGGTGCAAAAATCCAGACGACCACTAGATGGCAAAATATAATTATACAGATAATCCTTGCTTACCAATGACTGTTTGCTCAGTGACTCTGTCTGTCTGTCTACCCTTCTACCTATCCATCCATGCATGCATGCATGCATGCATGAAATTTGTTTGTTTGCCACCCATCCAGCAGTTCAGGCTTATGACCCTGAACAAATGGTAACTGTGATCAGTCTTCAAAGTTATGGCTGTTGCAGTGACCCTGTAGTCATCTGAGCAAAACTAAGAAGTTTGTTCCCATGCTGGGCTACAATAAAGCAGGAAGACACTTGTGAGCAGATCAGGAAATTGTTCATTAAAGTAGAGCCGAAATCAGCAAGTATAGAGACGAGTTTGCCATTCCTCCCCACCTCTCCTATACTTTTCTAATTCAAAAGTTTAGGCCAATCATTAACAATGACAATACAAGGCATTGGCCAATCAATTAAGATTTCTTAGCAAGGACTCCTTATAGCAATGGCTATAGACAGTGCCTGCAGTAAACAACCCCACCACCACAAGTCTTTTTGTTTTCAGACAACTTTTGTAGCATGCTTATTTACCTGACAGCTACTGCTCATTATAAACTTGTAATTTTTTACCGGTCCTTATTTTAGGTATTATTGTAAGCAAAATATTCTAACACTTTGATATTAAGTCTCTGAATGTAATTGAACTGCTGGCACTGGGCAGAGTCAGCCTGAAATACTGCATTCTAATCACTGTGCCACCATGGCTCTTACCTTATTTGCAGCCTTGTGTACACTATGCTGCATCTATTCAATCTCAAAGTGATAAAGGTGTGAGTTGACTTCACTAGGTCCTCACACTCCAGAAAGGGTTGCAACTGGGCATAGCTGGGCAACAGCACCCCTGTTCATAGCTTTCAGCTGCCAAGGACCTGCTACTTTGTAAGGTTCAACAAACTGCAACTTTTTGTTCCGGGAATTCCTTTCAACATGTTTTGTTCTGCTTCCAGACTGCAGGTTTCCTTAGCCATTTGAAGCACAATCAAAGGACAACGGTCTATGCAAACTCATTTTCCACAGGAAAAGATGCTCAGACAAAGTCCAGATTAAAAAGGGTGCTGTTAGTAGAATGGGCAGCCAACACAAATCTGGACACAATCTTTGATTCTGTGATGAATTGTTCAGCTATTTAAATTAATCTAAATTTGCATTTGGATGCATAAATTGGATCACACACATTTATTCAGATCTTTTCATCGGCATTATGCTTGTTTCTTTTTGATGTTGTGTCCGTGGTCCTCAAAGGGGCAACACATATTGGCTTTCATCCTGAATCTACCATATAAATAGGCATCTACTCCAGACTGTGCATATATTACATTTAATATTTTATTACATTTGCAGGTCTGATGAATAAGCACAGCATCATGGGCATCCATGACTGGCCAACGTCTACATGGCGGGGATATATGGACAATTGAAGCCCCATTCCTTTTTAACATGCTTTGCACCCATTGTCTGCAAAGTAGGTCTTTGATTGCCCGAGTTGTGGCTTCTGTTTTGATGCTGCGGAGGGCACCGCTGCTCAGCAGCTGCCCATGCCCAGTGGGGTCCTTATCATTTTTATCAAATTTCTTTTGCACTTGACTTAACAGAACATCAAGGGTAATAAAAATAAACCAACAAAAGTGAAATGGTGCAGGAATGGAGCTGTTACAATGCCACTGAAGTTTAGAAATGAAATAATGCTTTAGGTTTATTTTTCATGTTTTGGAATTTATTTTTGTTCATCGTACAAATCACTTCTTTATTGTTTAAATGAATAAAATGACAGTATTGTACAAACTAAACACTAACCTCATTGTACCAAGGCAAGTTGTTTATTCGCCCCATTAGTCTGTATGACCCCAGAGGATATATTTGCAAATAGTAGGCTTCTGTTTATGAGTCTTGTCTCCAGACAAATGCTAAGAATTCAATCAACATTTCATCTTCATTCTGGGAAACCACACTTATTTTGTGTGAAATAAAAATGCGAGGCGAGCGCACAGATTTATTGAAATTAATATTTGGGAAGAAGTAAACTGAATGAAGAGTCTACTTCACTCTGCAAACTATTGAAGTTAACATCTTCCCCTTTTTATCCCAATTATATTCAGCAGGTATACTTTCTATTGGTTGCATAATGAAATAGCTGAACACATATATACATTGTTACATACATACAACATCCCTCCCCCCCAAAAAAAAACATACATATAGCACATAGCAAGATTCTTAAAAACCGAATTTTGTTGAAGAGCTTCCAAGAGTAGCTTTCAAAATGGTCAAGATTGGTACAAATCTATTTTCTTTCTGAAGTCTGGTAAGTTGTCCCCATCCTCCATGCCTGCAATCAAATTCTAATAAACTAAGCTTGGCGGATCAGTCTTCCTGGTTACTTTCCATGTATTCTAGTGCAAATATTTTAACTCTCAAATAAACCTATAGACTTCAGCAGCTTTGGTGTGCTTTGGCTTCAATAAACACCCTTGGGAAATGTCTCATTGTCAAGGCACAATTTTGGGGTGGGGTTGTTGTAAATTTGCTCGCAAAAACTGCAGTCGAGTTGAAGAAATCAATAATCTGGGTGACATCAGCTCTAAGCTGCTTCAGTAGCTGTCCCTGTGGATTCCACACACAACGTTGGTAGTGTATCAGAACCAGATCCAAAAGAAGGATCACTTGCTTTATATACAATTAGTGGTCATGATTTTAATGTGAGTTCTGTATTCCACTAGAGAAGAAAGCAGAAAGAGACAGGGAACCAAGTGCACAGGCATTGAATAGGTAATACCTAGCTCAACAGCAATAATTGTGTGAGGGATCTAGGAGTCTTACTGGACCACCACTTAAGTATGAGCCAGCAGTGTGCTTCAAATAACATGCAAAATATTTTAATTCATCCTTTGCCCAAAAATTTTAGGGAACCAAACATTGCAAAGGTGTATAGTATTCAAGAAACTGTATTTGACACAGCAGTTTCAAACTCTCAGTCATGCAATCACCGGTGAGAAAAATACGGCAGTTCAGATCCTGAGCTGCAACTGAGAAACAACTAAATATCCATGGTTCTGCAAAATTAAGAGATGGGGAGATAGTAAGAACTTATTAAAACACACAAACCATTTTTATATAACAACAATTTTGGCATTTAATACTAGTTTTCAAAATTAAAACTTCATGCCAAACATTATCAACAAGCACCATCAAGGAAAGAATGCCTTATATAAAGGATATGTGCTCAAGTTTGAAAATGTAATCTCTTATACGTATCTATTCTGCAACAATTTCCAGGGGGTTTAGTGAAATTTATTCCAGTGTAAGTCATAGGGGACTGTACATTAAGGCACATCTTGTTAGTTCAGATATATAAATCACTGACTGATTTACAAGGATTTACAAATTCTATTGAACTGAATTAATCTACCTAAGCATGAGTTAGTATAAAATCCAATAATGAAACTATGATGGGAGGAACCTGGCTAGCAGAATAGTTGTATCCATCAACACACCATTCAAAACTACTCCAGAGGATGTCTTGAATGGAATTTAAGGCACACCCAGTGATGAAAAGTCCCATTGTACCAGCCATAGTTATGTATACAAATTTGTATCCAAATCATTTCAGTAATATATACTAAAATTCATGAAAGAAAAGAAAAGCTCTTCTCTGGATGCTAATTCAGCTAAAACAAAACAAAAAACAGAACAGAACAGAACAAGGAGCAGCTATTAACTGAAACAATTTTAACACCAGGAGCATAATATACAACCAGAACAAATTATATTTCATACAAAAATAATGACAGAGTTCATGCATTAATCCCAATGTATTGATCCTACATTGATCACTATAGCCTTTTGCTTTTCAGACACAGATCTGTTAAACAAAACACGGAAGTCTGCTTAAAACATTTTACTGAAGAAGTCACAATTACTAGGTGCATAGAGATATACATACGAAGGTGAAACAAACAATATATTATTCAGATTAGGGTGACGCATGAAGCCAACATGGTAACATTTAAGGCTCCCTGAACATTATTAGGGATTCATTTTGAGTTCCTTGGATCAGTGAAAAGAGAACAGTTGCATCAGTATCAGCACCTTTGTTATCATGAGTAATAAACTTTAACAGAACGGTCCATATTTTCAGTAAATGAGCTTTTGATCTGAGGATTGGTAATACATTAAAATACAGTAATCCAACATGCTTTCTTATTGCACAAATAGATGCTGTTCAGGTATCGATAGTAGAAAGCTCTATAAACTAATTTTCCATGTACCACAAGGATTTTTTTTTTGTTGTTCTTAGGTAAAATCAAGATTGTGCTTTAAGTACAGGTAGTCCTCAATGTAGACCATAACTGAGCCAAAATGTATACTGCCAAGTGAGAAATTTGTTAAATGGATTTTGCCCCATTTTACCAATTTTCTCACATTTATTAAGTGAATCACTGCATTCTTAAATTAGTAACAAGGTTGTTAAGTGAATCTGGTTTCCCCATTGATTTTGTTTGTTAGTAGGTTGCAAAAGGTGATCATAGGACTCTGGGACACTGCAACCGTCGTAAAGGTGAGTCAGCTGTCAGGCATCCAAATGTAAATCACATGACCATGGGGATGCTGCAACGATTTTAAGTGTGAACAATGGTCATAAGCCCCTTTTTTCAGTGCTGTCATAACTTTGAACGGTCACTAAATGAATTGTTGTAAGTCGAGCACTACCTGTAGATTTTTTAAAAAAACCTTTAATGACCCTGTAATTCCTTGCATGGTGGAGTCAGGGCAACTGAATGGAATGGAGCTGGTTGGATGACCTTCCTTTGTCAATGCGGAGTTCGCAGCTGATATCTACTCATTGTGCCGAGAGAGAAATATTTGCCTCTACCTAGAAATTTAAAAAAAAAAAATAGAAAAAAAATATATCTGCCTCTATCTACCTGTAGATACCAATGGAAATTAACTGCAGAGAATTTGCAATCATTTCAGTGAAGCTCAATTTAAGTTTAGGTTTATAGGTGCAACTTGAGATTATTCATATTTCAGAGTTGACACCTACAGTACCTTGGAGAGAGGTTTAAGATGTCCATGTTTGTCACATGGATCAACATGGAAATATCAGTTTTTCACCTGGGCTTGATGCTGTTATGCTGTATCAATGCTGGGCCAAATACAGGGGTTATCCGACAGACTGGATGGACCTCTAGGTCTTATTCTGCTGTCAATTTTCTACCTTTCTATCCTTATTGGGCATTTCGTTCATAAATGCAAAAATCATCACAAGCACACAGTTCAGTTTCATTGGGCTTTTAAAGAAAGGGAAAAGCGATGGCAGGCTGCATTTGCAATGTATTAACATTAAACAAATTAACATAATTAACATGGCGTCTATAAATATTTTTAGACGTTCAGTGCCAGGATTTTAAATTACAGTGAATGTGAGGCAATTTTCCATGCTATATGGATGGCTGGATCCCACAGTCTGATACTTGTTCATCGAAAAATTAAGAAATGTCAAAATTGCATCATGTGCAATTTTTTTAAGAGCCGAGAAATGGATTGGATAAATTCAAAGAGTAAAAAAGAATATAGTCAACTATATTGACACAAATATCATCACAGCAGCAAGCAAGTAAACTGTATTCAATTTTTTTTTGCACAAAGCAGGTAGATTCACTTAGAAGCCTGGGTTGAGCCAAATCCTAGAAAACATTTATATCTTGGCTTGATTCTGAAAACAATTACACAAAGTGCTGCAGAACACATAAGCCAATGAGGCAAAGGAAATACCAACTCAGAGCTCAAGTAAGGATGAAGGGCTTATTTGTCTTTTATTTACAGATTAAGAATCCAGGAATCGGGGTTGGAGAATGAGGGAAGGTTCTTTCTGTCCTCTTCTACACTGGATGGCAGGGTCACCTGTTGGATTTGGCATCCTTTCCAAAAACATGGCATCAAATTTCTAAGCCCGATTCGTTTTTGGAATGCATTTTTGTAATCTTCACCAGTAAGCAAAAAAAAGACAACATACGGTTGCAAAATGTAGGGAAATATGTTAACATGACCGCTTGTTAAAGAATGAAAATCAGAAATCACGACTGATTGTAAAGAGATATTTGTGCCATATTTTAAAAACATGTAAATATTAATTTTATCAGATATTCTGCTTTGGAGTGAAGGAAATGTCACAGGTACTTATGCTTATATCCCGGACTTCAAATTTTTATTCGGATATTGAGCCCAAGATATCCGTTTCCTGCAAGAAAAAATGGATATAATATTGCACTTTTTTACTTGTTCCCCACACTACAAAGAGAATACCAAATTATTTTTAAAGCCTAAACGAAACCATTACTGAAAGGGACATTTCGGAAAATGAAGAGTGAAAATGCATTGGGACTGATGTGAAATACAATGTGACTGTTACATATGGCCTCTCTATGTTGGCTAAATGAAGAATGATAGAATATCAGCACACAAAATGTAATGAAATTAATGTTTCTGATAAATCAAGAGATCATAGACAACATCTGTGTAATTTTTTTGATAGTGCCCTTAGGGTAGCAATACTAAATGATATGCAAAGGAAATCAGAAAGACAGTTGGGAATGAAACTGTGATGTCTCTTAGGCAAATCAATATTTTGGCAACTTCGCTTTGCCAAGCGTTGTCAGCCTTATGTGATATTATATACAGAAACCCTCTTAGACACCAAAGAATCTCATAACCAGCTGTAAATATGATGGCTGATGAAAGCTTGGCTGCCCCTTAAGCTTGTATTACAAAAATATACGTCAGCACAATGTTCTGAGACATAAGATGTGAATTTTAAGTCTTTTGTTCCAGAGCAATTCACAATCATACAAATTTGTATGCTGATGAGCTGTTTCAGCAAATTAATTCCAGAGTTACCATTTAAGTTGCTCTTAAATAAATATCTTGAAGATTATTGTTAAATATTTTGGTCCTGTCAAATAACAGCTTAATTTAACAATGGGCACCACTCTCAAGCCACAACCAACTAAGAGAATGTAGGGAAGCAGGGCCAGAATTGCTCAAGATCAATTCCTAAGAAACACACATTCTCAATAATGTTTAATGTGCTTTAATGTCAGACATCCATCTATTGGGGAAGCCCATATTTTATTTATTTGTATCCCACCTTTTATTATTTTTACAAACAACTTAAGGTGGTGAGCACATCCAATACATCATCTTCTTCCTATTTCCCCTACAACAACACTGTGATGTGAGTTGGGCTGAGAGTGAGTGACTGGCCCAAATCACCCAGCCGGCTTTCATAGCTAAGGTGGGACTTGAACTCATGGTCTCCTGCTTTCTAACTTCGTACCTTAACCACTAAACCAAAGTAGCTCTAGGTCCTTCATTAGGAGTTTCTTTTTACATACAAATATCTAGAGATAGGGGGATTGCAAGCCAGGGCATAGTCCCTTTGTGCTATGCACAGGTGTGCTAAATACATGGAAAAATGTATTTACAGTGTACAATTGCATAGTGTATAAATAATTTCATTATACTGCTGGGAAATGTGATTTCAGATAATAGGTGGATAACTCAATGGTGTTTCTCTCAACATCAAAAAATGCTAAGTTCATATACTGGCAAAGTTACGTATGAAAAACACAAGTATTTGTCTTTTTAGAAGATGACAAACTACAGTATTTCAAGATAGTGGGGTATGTGTAAAATTTGACTTTGCTTTTGGAAACATTCAAGATTATTTTTTCTTAAGTGCCAATTGTCTGTTTTAGGGGGGACTGACCTGAAAGTGGGGGGATCCAATGAAGTCCATTCTTAAATAGCACCTTTTTTTAGAGATGTTCACTTTGAATTTTACATCAGGAACATCCCAGTCCTATGATCTTGTACTGTAGATTGTGAAAATCACTAAAATCTAATAGAATATTAACTGATGAGGTGGCCAGTTCCGAAGTACAAAGCAAGCAATCTTCTGAAAAATGTTTCTCTGACTCAAAAGAGTTGCCTGCATGTGGTAATACTTGAATCCCTGTGTGTTTGGATGCTACAAGCATCTGGCTCTTCATGCTGCTGGGATTGTTACACTTAAGTTCCAAATTGGCTATCAAGTGGTAAATGCCTGGCTGATTCTTCAATCCAGGAATGCCTTATGATAGCAGTACAAAGTGCTGGAGGAACTACCCAATGTGCATTTACGTGATTCTTTTAATTTTCCGTGCCTAGTGAGATGAATCACATCATTGACATACATGATGGTGCTTTACATTCTGAAGGAATGCTGTTTCAATTAATACAATATAAGCTCTACTTCATCAGTTCTATCATTTGCCCTCTCCTCCTGCCGAATGCATGTTTGTCATCTTTCTGAAGGGATCACATCTTTATGTCCAGTTTCTAAAACAAGAAATGTGAATTCTTGTCACAAGAGGGAAACACACACAGAATATCCAGCCAAAGTTGTACGTTATCCAGAAAGAAATTTCAAAGCAAAATCAATTTTTTTTAAGGCTTGCGATCCCGTTTTCAATATAGCTATGAGACTTTTTCTTTCTCCTTCCCATCTTGGATGATCTGAAAGGTGTTGAAGTAGCTGTAATTCTGAGGGAAAGGGTCCTCGAAAAAGTTACTTCTGATCTCTACCGCCGAGTGATTTCAGCCTGAGATTCTACCACATTTTCTTGGAGATGTCAGCAATAAAAAAAATTTCTGCTAGAGTTGGAAGACATTTTTAACCTTCTGTACATGCTTTTGAAATGAAGGTTTTAGAGATTTAAGACTACAAGGTTTACCAAAGAGTTCACTGAGTGAGAAAGGGAGAGCAGGAGAGAGAGGGGGGGAAGAGAAAGAGAGGGAGTTGGAGGGGGGGAGAGAGAGGGAACACTAATGAAATGAAATCTTCATAACGGGTCCATAACATAGAATAACATAATATTCTGTTGTTAAGTTTACTTTTTGTCATGGAAAAAGATACTCAAAGTACCATACTTCCTTTTTGTTGAACTCTTTTTTTTCCCCCTCCGGCCAGATTTCTGCCCAGCCTCCTTTGAGGTAACAGACCTGGTTGGGATGACACCAGTTAAACCAGCTGTGCTCTTTCTCCATCTGTTGATTTCCCCATACGCTGCTTTTAAATTGTGGTTTTGAAAAACATTGCTGATTTTGTACTTCCCGTTTCTAGAGTTTTCATTCTTGAACTTATTAGCGTAGTAAGCAGCTCCTACATGTAGCTTGCTTGGCTCCTGTTTCACTCAGCATAGTAATTTTCAAATTGCCACTTCTGATGAGTATTGCTTGAAAAACAAATGTTAGCCCTCAGGGTTTTCTGCGACTGATCTATTTCCAAACACGTGGCCCTTGAAAGGTGTTCTAAAACAATGTGATCCATCTAAAGAGAAGAGAGAAGACGGTGACAATGGGTTACATGCACAAAGTTGAAAAGTAAGCCATTGCTTTTGTCCTAGGAAAAAATCTTGGCAAAGTAACTTTTGCCATGTTTCCCAACCTACATCATTTATAAACAGAACAGGAAGTATACAACATGACTTCTAGACAAGAAGTGTACAACAGGTCTATCTGTTCTTGGACTAGAGCAGTGGGTCTCAACCTGTGGGTCGGGACCCCTTTGGGGGGTCGAATGACCCTT
>JANHFM010005106.1:120691-133062 GCA_032468115.1 Grayia smithii | reverse complement strand
GCATTACTGGAATAAATGAACTTTTGCATGATATTCTAATTTTTCGAGTTTCACCAGTAGAAGGTCGTATAAATTCCCCAAGTATCAGAAATGGTACAGCTTGGAATAGCAATTGTGGCAGGACATAAATGAGATAATAGAATTGTGCTCATTGTTTGGCTAATGTGTTGCCTGAAGGTGTCATACTGGCCACTAAATGATAGGAACAGCATGCTAGTCTAGTTAGCATTTGGATGGCTATGATACTTGTAGGTCATAGTTGAACTGGGAAGGCAGAATATACATCCTATCCATATTGATCTTGGGAAAAAATACCAAGATCAGCAAAACTTACTTCTAGGTAGGAATGCACTGTTAGGATGAAGTTCAATACATTCAGCTCTGCAAACTCTAATTTACGTATGTTATGCTTCAACAAATGACTTAGCCTTTAAGAATCCAGATGACTATTTGTTGTTGTACTTTAGAATATTTTCAACATCTATACTCATATTGCACATGTGTAAAACTTTGGCTGGACTTTGAAGGAAAATGATCTCACTTTAAAAAAGAAAGAGAGTAAAAACATTATCTGCAGTTTAAAGATCCATTTTCTGGGTCACCTGATGATGTTGATCTACAGGAACAGATGGAATTAATAGAGCAGTACCATTAATAAATGTTGATGAACAAAGGGAATCTTTATTGTTGCAATTCTTGTGGCCTCAAGATAGTTTTACACTCAAATTCATAAATGCTTTTACCTATAATAAAGGCTCAGTAGGTTAAACTTTCTAGCTGCTATGCAGAAGCATCTTTAGAGTGCTCCAAGTACAAACAGTACATAGGGAAATCAGTGGCATCCATAGCCAGCTGCAAGAATGCAAAAATGATGACCCACACATCATTACCAAAATGCTGACCTTGTACATTTGTGTGCTAAAATCTGATATATCTTCATCAGTGATGGCATTGGCATGATGACATAATCATGCATGTTTCATCGTATGATCCATCTGGTCCCTTGCTCACAGATTCCACAGATATTTATGGGTGTAATAATTTTGATTGAAGTGGCTCTTTCTTTGACAATGTTTGAGAAGATATGGCTCAGCATGAGGTAACAGCTACAATGTGCTGCAATTTTTACAAAGCGGTCACATTGGGCACAATTGTGATATATGGTGCAACAGAATTTATATGCATATGTTTTATGAGAATATAATAGGTAAGATGTTTCTCAAAATAACATTTTGACTGGGTTTACATACACTGCATGAAGTCACAGTTGTTTAACTATGATTTATTAATAATTGTTAATTAAATGTACCATCTTGTAGTTAGTGGAATGGGTAAACTAGCTCTTTTTGTAATTCATTGAACAAATCTCTTTTAAGGATGATCTATAAATGCTGTAGGGACATGGTGGCTCAGTGGCTGAGTGACACTGAGCTTGTTGATCAAAAGATTGGCAGTTCAGCGGTTTGAATCCCTAGTGCTGCATAATAGGGTCCCGTTACTTTTCCCAGCTTCTGCCAACCTAGCAGTTCTAAAGCACATAAAAAATACAAGTAGAAAAATAGGGACGGCTTTTGGTGGGAAGGTAACAGTGTTCCGTGCACCTTTGGCATTTAGTCATGTCAGCCACATGACCATGGAGATGTTTTCGGACAGCGCTGGCTCTTCGGCTTTGAAACAGAGATGAGCATTGCCCTCTAGATTCGGGAATGACTAGCACATATATGCGAGGGGAACCTTTACCTTTACCTTATAAATGCTAATTCTACAAACACTGAAAAAGTATAACTGCAGAACTACAGTGCAAAAGGAATTTGAAAGAATAGGATTGAGGGAACAAGTTCACAAAAGTTATTAATCTTATTTTATTATGACTAAGTTTATTACAAGTATCTGGAATTAATAAGATGTCCAACGTTAGAAGCACAGAGCCAGTAAAAACTTTTGTCACAAACAAATTAAGAATACAAATCATGTCTTAATATATAACACTGGTTACCACTCTTTTAATTTCTGCAGATCCAGGCCCCTACTTGTTCACCTAAAGCTTTACAAATAAGTAGCCAACAATGTAAAGTCTATAGATACCATGGCATATCACATATTTCTTAGATGGGGTATGCAGGGCTCCAAAATTGAACATTTATTTTAACTGCTAAAAGATTATCATGTTTGAAATTTATGAAACATTATTCATTTTTCATTTTAAAAATAGTTTAATTTTTATATTGGCATCTATATAAAAAGCACAGGAATTTAGATGTATGGGAATTATCTGAGCTTGTAAAACACATGATATAGTTAATTACCTAATATATTTTCAGTATTTTGCACAATCATATATTAACTAAATGGGTTGATTTGCAAAACATGCTAAACCTCCAAAAAAAAGCCAACTAAACTATCAAAGAGTGCATGCAATAGCCACTAAAGTTTTAACAAATCTCTTTAAGGAAATTATGCCACTTGGTATATATTTCTACTTGCAGCATACATGATAGTATGCTGAGAATTTTGCAAATAGAAAGTTATAATTTCTGTATTGAATGAGTGTTGAATGAACAGTAATTTTCACCTCTACAACTTTGTATTTTAAGAAATGAAACAGGAAAATAATCCTTGACATTCGTTCTTTTTTCCCCTGTATTTTCTTCTCTGCATAATTATAATCACATTATTTATTCCATCTTCTGCCAATGATGGACAAGCTTCTTATAAAGCCATTAATAAATAATTCCATACTTTATCTTTTCAACCAGTATTTCTCTTCTTCTGAGTCCAACAGATCTCCATGAAAAAATTAAGTGACAAATTCCAGGAACAAGATAAGGGATCTTAGGATTGTGGGAAACTAATGATCTGACCCAGCAGCTGGGGGAGGGTGGCAGGGGAAAGGAGGAAAATGGACTATTCCAAGGTTACAAGGCTACAGTAATTTAAAAAATAGTAGTAGTAGTAGTTTGATCTTCTTTAAATAAATTGAAACAGAATAAAAATAAATAAATTGATTTGGTTCTTCAAAGCAGACAACTTTATAGCATCAGCCAGGTCAACCAATGATCACAAACCACAGTAGTGAAAGGCTAATTCTAAAGAAGTGCACTCATGTTGAAATGCCTTAAATGGTAGAAACAAATGTTTTCCAGACTGGGAATGACTATCACATTGTAATCCCGTCATTGTTACCTCACACTGCAAGAGGGGAAGAAAATAAATTTAATAAAAAATAAATAAACAAAATGACTCATGAGTAGACAATAACAGAATTTGAAGAACAAATTCATAAGAAAAGTTACATTTCGCTGTGTAAGGTGCCAAGAACATGGCTTTCATTTAGTGCAAGTTAACTGAGATATTAAATATTTTATATTGAGATACTAATGATGATATAATTTCTAATTCTGGAAATCCAATGGTAGGTCTGGATATATGTTGCTTACTTCTTCCATGTTAAGAGTTTGTTTTACCAGTTGCACCTTTGAGTTTAATTCTGTAAGGTAACAGGTAGTCCTTAACTTACAACAGTTCATTTAGTGACCATTCAAAGTTACAAGAGCACTGAAAAAAGGTTCTTATGATCGTTTTTTACACTTATGACCATTGCAGCATCTCTATAGTAACATGATGAAAATTCTGATGCTTGTTAACTGAATCATATTTATGACAGTTGCAGTGTTCCAGGGTCTTGTGATTCGCCTTTGTGACCTTCTGATAAACAAAGTCAATGGAGAATGCAGATTCACTTAACAACCAAGTTACTAACAAATGCAATGATCCATCTGTGAAAAAAAAAAGTCATAAAATGGGTCTAATTCACTTAACAAATGTTTCATTTAGCAACATTAATTTTGGGCTCAATTGTGGTTGTAACTTGAGGACTACCTGTATTTTCTCTTTGGTTATTCAAAATGTTAATATGCTAATTGATGGACACCACAGAGCTTAGCAGACTCAATCAGAACTTTTATACAGAAGGCATAAAACGCCGGCATCGATCGTTCTGGAGGAGGAGGAGGAAAGCGAATGCCGGCATTCCATTCAGGAGAAGCAGCTCGCTCTCAAACATCCACCGTTGTCAAAATAAAAGTGAACAGCTGCAGAGTTGCTTCAGGAGGGCAAACAGACGTGTGGACGTGGTGCAGCCAGGCGGGGAGGGGGAGCGGCAGCTCCGGCGGCTCCTTCCAAGCGCAGCACATGGAGCCGAAGGGGGCTGCGGTGCGCCTGTTGCTGAGGCGGCAGTGCGATCACTCAGCCAGGGCGGATTCAGCGGGGGCTGCATTGAAACAGAGCTTTAAAATAGGAAAACCTTTTAAAAAATTTTCTATCGGGTTTTGTGGGCATGGCTTGGTGGGGTTGGGGTCAGATGACTTAGTGGGTGTGGTTATGAGTGACGTCAACATAGTCACGCCCACCCAGGTTGTGTGGCTCCCAGTGATTTTTTTTTCACTGGGAAACGGCCAAAATGGCTCTTTGAGTGTTTAAGTTTGCCGACCCCTGAAATAGGGAACATATCACAATGAAAAGCGGGTCGGATAATTTGTTAATTGTCAAAATCAAATTATAAATTCCTGAAAAGTTTTGAATGAGCAAGAATCATATTCTCAGGTGCAACTAACTCTAAGTAGGTTTCCTAATAAGTAACATAACTATTCTCAAACAGCTTATTTAAGAAATGAGTTTGAAGAATCTTTGATAAAAATAGATATTTAACAGCTGAAAAAGGTAAGGAAATGAAAAAACTGCATTGCCACAAATATTCAAAATCTAGAGATTCACAATGCAAGTAAACACTGATCATCATAATGAAGAGGTTTTCAGCATTCAAGGTACAGCACTGGCAATTCAAAACAAAGATCATTAGCATTTCACTCATTTCTTGCTAATTGCAGGTAGTCCTCAACTTATGATCAAAATTGAGCCCAAAATTTCTATTGCTAAGTGAAACATTCGTTAAGTGAGTTTTGCCCCATTTTACGACTTTTCTTGCCACAATAATTCAGCGAATCACTGCAGTTGGTAAACTAGTAACATGGTTGTTAAGTGAACCCAGCTTTCCCATTGACTTTGCTTGTCAAAAGGTCACAAAAGGGGATCACATGACCCAGGGACACTGCAACCATCATAAATATGAATCAGTTGCCACCGATCCGAATTTTGATCATGTGAGCATGGAGATACTGTGATGGTCATAAGTATGAAAATGGTCGTAAGTCACTTTTTTCAGTGATGTTGTTAACTTTGAATGGTCAGTATGTGAATCGTTATAAGTTGGGGACTACCTCAGTGGTGGGCTGCTGGGGGTTTGCAGGGGTCGGGGGAACCTCTAGCTAAGATTCTGTGCAGTTCGGAGAACCCCCAAATCCCACTCCTGGCTGGCCCCGCCCACCCTACCCTGCCCCTCCCAGGAGTCCAAATGTGGCCCGTTTTGGATGCAGTTAAGTGCAGGGCATGCGCGGAGGCTCGGGGAGGGTGAAAAATGGGCCTACTGGAAATTCGGGAGGGCCTCCGGAGCCTGGGGAGGCTGTTTTCGCCCTCCTAAAGGCTCAAGGAAAACCTTCGGAGCCCGAGGAGGAAATAAACACTCCCCCCTGCCATGGTGCAGGAGGCCGTCTAGGCCATGCCCACCATGGCCACGCCCAACCAGCAACTGGGCAGAGAACCCCTTGCTAAAATTTTTGAAGCCCACCACTGGACTACCTGTACACGAAATCTGTGAAAGCATGGAAGGAAACCACCCAGAGTTACCCCAAGGTAAGACAGGTGGCCAATAAATTTTACAAATAAATTAAAAAAAAAACTTTTTAGCATCCCACTTCAGTGTCTCTCCCATCAGATTCGTATCTTAAGACTTGATTACTGGCAAAGTGTTCCTATATCTGTGTCAAGTTGCGCATGTGTACATAGATGTAGGTACAATACTAGAAGTTGTACTTGACTTACAACCATTCATTTAGTGACTGTTTGAAGCTACAACGGCATTGAAAGAAGTGACTTATAACTTGTTTTCATACTTATGATCATGGTAGCATTCCCATGTTCACATGATCAAAATTCAGATGCTGGGCATGTATTTATGACAGTTTCGGTGTCCCAGGGTCATGTGATCACCATTTGTAACCACTTTATCTGGCTTCTGAAAAGCAAAGTCAATGGGGGGAAAACCAGATTTATTTAACAACTGCAGTGATTCATTTAACAACTGTGGCAAAAAAAAATCATAAAATGAGGCACAACTCACTTAACAACTGGAAATTTTCGCCTCAATTATGTTTCTAACTCGAAGATTCCATCTGCTATATCCACAAAGATGGAAATAAGTATCTTTCAATATCTGGATAGCTGCCTATCTTTGGCAAGATGGGCAGCATGCACATTTTATAAATAAATTATTCCTCTTTACCCTTCCATACAAAGAAAAATGAAGAAAAGGTTTGTTATGACTACCCCCAAAGAACAGGCTGCTCCGCTGATTTTTCTTTATTTTCAATAGAAACATCCATAAAACAGCCTTGTAAATAACAGCTATTACTTTGGTATAAAAGAAATCCATACTTTGGTTTTCTGTGACATCTTTTTGCTGCATTTCTCCCATAAGCCTTATATTCTGTTTCTTTAACATCTAAAATTCCCATAAAAACTAATTTGATATTTTACCACAGCAGATAAAGGTGTAGGCCTCAGTTTGATGTTAATTCAATATTGTATGGGTGCAATAATATGTGTCCAATTGTGTTTAATTAGTTTTTATTTTACCTAAATACATAAATAAACAGAAAAAGAAAACAACAACACCCATCCAAGTATCCATCTTCCATATGAAGGCAACTTAAATGGATGACAAATGTTCTTAAATTTTTAGGAAGCCCTTTAGTTCAAGACAATACCTTTTCCTTCTATATGATGGAAGAATAAACGGAAGGCATCTCTATAACCAAATCTGGGTACATGATTACTGATGAGATGCTCTAATTACTATAATTGACTTTCCCCACAAAAACTAAAAGAGACTATGATGGATCAATGATCAGTCAGTGGCATGATGCAAAGATGTCTGACTGCCTTTCGCAGCGTTTATTGCTCAAAAAAAACCCAGTTCTTTACAAACAGAAATGAAAGAGTGAGCAACAGTATTTTCATTGGTGGATTCTCCTCCCCCCTCCTAAGAACGTACTCGCCTGTGTTTTTCTCACATCTTGGTGAGAAGCATGAGGTGTTATCTCTTTTTAGGGAGGAATGTTCCCAGGCCGTGAGACTGGGGGTGGGAGGGGCGGAGGAGCTTTAGGTCAGCTGGAATGGTGGTTTGCCACACATAACCCAGCCGCCACCCCTCCTTCTCCTGTTCCCACAAGACTACTAACATATTCTATCCTGATTCCATTTTTAGATGCAGAAAAATCATTCTAATTTACTTTGGCATTTTCTTAGCATTAAGATCAATTTCTAGGTCCTATAGCTATGGAGGCTAAAACAGAATTTATTTTTTTCTTTTTCTAAATACATTCATTAGATCTTTTTTTTCGGATCACAGCAGCTTGGTAAAAACTATTTTTGGATCCTAAGTGAGCAGTTTATGCTGTTATCTAAGGTAAATAAATCTGAAAGGCTGAAACTACAGCTTTGACAATTTTGTATCAAAGCAACAGGAAACCGAATGAGATTATTTTTCAATAACGTCACTAAAACATTGGCTATTTAAAAGACTTTGTCTAGCACAACCTAATACAAAATTGGATGCATATATTCCAACTGGAACAAGTAAATTATTCACTGCTGTTGTTTTATACTCTTTTTTTTCTTATTTACATTTATATCCTGCCTTTCCTATTAATAGCTAAAAGTAGATTACATGAGGTTCTCCCTAATCTTTCTCCACACTAATCCTTTGAGGTGGAAGGGACTGAGAATGTGTGATTGGTCTATGGAGTTCCATGATCAAGTGGGGGAGGGGCACCTGGCTGTCCTTGTTCAATTCATTACTTTAAACCTCTATACATACTGACATATCTCTCTATAATATAAGGAGCAATTTTTGCATTTCATCTTAGAAAGATGAATCATTCAGAATGATGAAAGCAGTGTTGCTCCACAAAAATACAAGCTCCACCCCTTTTGTACATGCCTGCAATTTCATAATTTATGTGGAAAAAAGGGTAGAGCTTGTTATCACTCACCAACCCCACAACCCCTACCTAGCTTTGGAATTAAAACAAAAGGAAATGACAAATTGTTTACATATTGTTGACAAGAAAGTTGTCCCTAAAGTCATGAAAGAGACTTCCTTGCGAGGAAGAGGGGCTTTGCAAAATGCATGAGTCTCTCTTATCTGTGTTTAATGTGAGCCACCTATGTTATATCTGTATCGGGGTGAAATCCAGCAGGTTCTGACAGGTTCTGGAGAACCGGTAGCAGAAATTTGAGTAGTTCGGAGAACCGGCAAATACCACCTCTGGCTGGGCCCAGAGTGGGATGGGAATGGTGATTTTGCAATATCCTTCCCCCAGGAGTGGGGTGGGGATGGAGATTTTTCATTCCCACCCCACTTCCCCTTCCCTGCTCACCAAGTCACACCACGGCCACCAAGCCACACCCACAGAACCGGTAGTAAAAAAAATTGGATTTCACCCCTGATCTGTATTAGATTTGGGTCTAAATCTGCTGGTTGCCTATTAGCTTTTTAGTGTTTATTAATTTGTGGGTTGTAAATTTTTGTTTGGCAATTTTATTTTTTAATGACAATATTCCAATTTGGATATCCCAAGGAATGTGTCCCTGCTGAAATAAATTGGAAGTGATATAATTGAACAACATTAAACAAAAGGCAATGTTCTCCTTTTCCTGCTACACTTTTTCACTTAAAAATGGAGCATGGAGAGAAATTCCATGACTGGCAGATAATAACATTTAGAATTTAAAATATCTGTCAGGTGTAGCTCCAAACCCACTCACCCACCCCCTTTTTTTTTTGACAGTGGTTTGATTTTACAAAATTTGGTACTAGCTTGATAGTCCTTAGACTTTCAGTCAGACTTTCTATTTGTAATACTGGAGTTAAAAGTGTGAAGCTAGCAATAAAGAGACCCATGTCCAAATCCTGGCTAAACCATTAAACTAACTAGTGGGTGACCCTGAACAAGCATAATCTTTAGTCTAATCCCAAAAGTGCTTTTTTTCCAAGAGGCAACTAGACTTCAGAAAGTCCAGTTGCCTTTTGAAAAAGCATCTTTGGGACAACCATGACCTGGATTACTGAGAATTTCCACAGACATTCTTCAGTCTAATGTTCAGATCAGGGAATGCTGTGAAGAGCTACGTGCAATGAGAATGATATGCACTGCTCTGGACCACTTGGAGGTAGCTGATGCTAGATTAAATATTCACTGGTGTTACTTCTCTTCCCAGAAAAAAAAAAGCTAAGAGTAAACCTTGCATAAGTCCTTTCCTTACTTGAATAACAAACGTCTGCCTGTCTATCATTGGCATACAAAGGGAAATGATGTAGCAAGCTGTCTTTGTTTTGAACCGGTTCCACTTTAGCCACAGTGAGAGGGGTTGTTATTTGCTAAACAGCTGCACTTACGAGTTCTGGGTGAAAAGCTACCAGTGATTTATGCAACCATTTCTGGCTATTGTTTCTTTTATCGCAAGGGTGCAGACCCAGGGTCCCTTCAGCATCAGTAAGTGCCAGGCAGGAGTCTTCGTGCTGGATTAGCCTCAGCCAAGTGTAGTTGAACTTTTGGTTCTGCACATAGAAAAGAATTGGCAAAGATAAAGATTCAATCAGGGTTTTCTGGATTACAGAGCTGTTTCTCTGTGACTATGCCCTGGATCACTCTAAGATGCTCTTTCCAGGGGTTACTCAAATACTGACCAAAGGTTCACTATAAATAATACAATTTCCTTTTTCAGTTAGATCAGTGCTAAAGGTCTAACGTAAGATATATTTTCAAAATGTATAATCCATCAAATAAAAGACAGCCTGTTAAACTGACATTCCCCCCTCTCTGCATACTTGTTACTTTAAAAATGCATTAAACTATGTTTAGTGTATTAAAATGAAAATGTAGGTTATTCAAACTAAGTGTACATTTATTTTTTAAATTCACTTTAATACGTTAATTTTTTTATTATAAATGGACTTAACAAGCTGCTTCATTTGTCCCTTCCTTTAATAAAGTTATTATTGAAAACATAAGCAACTGTTAATTCACCTAACACAAAGAAAGTTGCATATTCAGAACAGATATAGAAAAGATTAAATTTCAGGGGGAAAATGTTGAAGGGGGACAATAAGATTCCACACACACAAATTGTTACATGAAAAATGATCTGATCATGTCATTTTCTGCATCAGAGATACTATTGCTCTCAGCATTTCTGGTCTTATTAACAGTTTGCCTATATTGAGACAAATGGATATCTATTTCTAACTACCCCCTCTTAAAAATAAAATGTTAGAAAATAATTCATAATCCATTTTTAAAAATTTCTTGGGGCAAACACATTAAAAATACTTCTTAATCCTCTTCTGCATGATATTGCAAATACATCCCCCACCCTCAATTTTTTCCATTTTATTTTTCTCGTGGGTCCTCATGTTTATATCCTTGGCAGAACCAACATGGCATTCGTTTTGTTTGGCGAGTACAGAAAGTTAGGAAGCATGAGCAAACTTTATTTATTTATTTATTTATTTTGCCAAGCATGTATTAGATAACAGATATAAGTATAAACATGTTAATTAGTACATGAAATTGATACAAATAAAAGGGGACATTAGGACAGGGATGGTAGGCACATTGGTGTGCTTATGCACACCTCTTACAGACCTCTTAGGAATGGGGTGAGGTCAACAGTAGGCAGCCTAAGGTTAAAGTTTTGGGGGTTTGGGGAAGAATTTTGGGGGTTGGGAACTTGAGAGGGCACAATCCTGTTTTGGATGCAGATTCCCAGATTCCGACTTCCCAAGGCCACCCAGCCAGGATCAGGGGTGCTCTTGTCTAATCTCACCTTACTCCTAATTCCAAGGTGAATCTCCTTAGACTTCTTTTGGGGGAGGGGGGCATCACAAGCCTATGTTCAGCTTTTTCCAATCAGCCTGACTGTTGCACCCCTTTTGCTTCTTGTAGGGAAAGGGCCAGAGTGATTCAAGCAGAAGCCATCAAAAGATCCTATAGGATAGATAGGATCTATCCTATCCTATCTTGCCTGAAGAAGGAATTCTGGCGGCAATTCAATTTTGGGCAAGCAAGTCAAATGAATCACTGTCACATTTTAATCCCCTTCTGTCAGCACCACTGGGTCAATCTGACCAGGAAATCAACTCTACAGGAAGGCTAAGAATATTATAATTGGGACTGGCAATACCACAATCTTCCAAGTCTAATTGTGATGTACTTCCTCCTCCTATTTATAGTTCAGTGAATTAGCGAACTGTCTGCCTGAATAGCTTCTAAATGTTACCTTGTTCTGCACTTAAAAATGCTTCAGCCCCTTTTGCCTATGTAATAGTTATTTTAGGACTCTATCAAGGTCACCTGCCTTACCCTGTACACCCAGGTTTCTCAACCTTGGCAAATTTTAAGATGTATGGACTTCAACTCCCACAATTCCCTAGCCAGTATGTTGGCTGGGGAATTCTAGGAATTGAAATCCACACATCTTAAAGTTGCCAGGGTTGACAAACACAACTCTATATGCTTGGATAAGCTGACAATTGGATTATCCAGACAGAAATGGATTCCTTTTGACTCCAGGGTGGTTAAAGGTGTTTTAAAACTAAAAATAACACAAGCATCACAACTGGGCAGAAGACTTAATAGCATATGTAGGACCAAACCATATGCAGTTCTTTGAAGATGTTTTAAAGGGTTTAGCCTCTAAGAATAATAAAAAATAATTCCAGTCTTACCTTGTTATTAATATCACATATTTCAAAGGTAAGATGAGACTGATTCACAGTGATGCACTTATCCAATGCTACATTAATAATCTAGAACAAATAAATGATTGAAACACATATTCAGAAAAAAAAATAACTTCAAATTATACCAAAAAAATACAATGGTTGATTGAAAATGTTGAAGCAATTAAATTTTATAATCACTATTTAGCACCTGTAATCTGCATCTGATTGTATTTTATTTGTGGAAGAAAAATATGCACTGAGTATGCCAATTTATTACCAGCAACATGTATTTGTATGCCTGATTCTCCCAGGACAGAAAAAGTACTACCAGAAGGCTGAAATGAAAAGAAATCTGAAAGGTTCTTCAATAAATTTTATAAAGAAATAGAGGAAATGAGTGAACAGCTCCAGAAACTGTTCAATAGAGATAGAAAAGTGGATGGAGAATTTTAAAATGAACTGATTGTAC
>JANHFM010005106.1:86471-96914 GCA_032468115.1 Grayia smithii | reverse complement strand
ATTTCCCAGTTCTCCAAACTGCTCAAAATTTCCGCTACCGGTTCTCCAGAACCTGTCAGAACCTGCTGGATTTCACCAGGAAACATTTTTCAGATATAAGAGAGCAGTCAAGTAATCCATCTAGTATTGACAGTTATTACCACTTTATTGATATACTTTTATTGTTCTTAAATATTTTATTTTCTGTTGTTGGTTTTCTATTTATTTCTAATGTGCTAGTTTCTTTAAAGAATCTTTTAAAAGTGATATATAAATGGCCATCATAAAATATACATATGATAAGTTATTTCCTGGGAAAGAGGTATGTTGTAATAGGGATAATTTTGAAGAGTCTCCTGCAATTCTTGATCAAGATTTCATATTATTTATGATACTTTATTGTACTTCTGGAATTTTAAAAGTTTCATCTTTCCATTCCTATTTTGAAACTATTTTTGGCATATCTGAAGTTCATATTTGGTCTGGATTTTTTTTTCCTGAATGTTATTTTCACATTGTTTTAATTACGCTTAATTTCAGATCTGATTCAATCTTCTACCTTAGTTTACTTTTATTAAACTGTAGACAGAACAAAGGTAAACTGTACAGCTTTTCCTCTGATTGCCTTGCAATCTCCATTTGCACCTCATTGTTCAAATGCCAAAATGTTGTGTCAGTATTATTGCTGAACTGTCAAATTTATAAAATATTACACAAAGAATTACGGTAAGCCTATATTACTTCCAAACTAAAACCCCTCAGCAAAAAAAGAATTAGGTACGAGATTTTGTGCTTGCCCCTTTAAGAGGTATTAACAAGTGGTTATCTAACTTCCTGCAGCTCTTGAAGGTGTGCCCTAATATAATCATTAGGCAAGGAAGCTTTTATAATCTAAATAAAACTGATGTAGCTTTTTCCCCTAGGCACTGATGTTACAAATGCTGACTGAGATCTCTGCATCTAGGTGATGTGATAGATGATTTTTAAAAGCTGTCAAATTAGGGGCAAAAACATCTTCATGGATTCATGAAGTATGCTTTCGTAATGAACGCAAAAATAAAAATGATAGTGGATTTTTTCTTTAAAAATCTGGCAACTGATTCCACTTTTTTTTTTGAAAGGAGATGGATTTTGAAGAACTATAAATTGGAGAGCATAGCCAGACAAAAATACAATGTATTTGTGTAAAAGATCACCTAGGAAATACGAGCTTTCTTGTAAAGTTTTCAAGAAAGCTGTATGTATCTGAACAATATAATTATGACCAAACAGTATTTCTGTAAAGTAGAATACTACATAGATTATTGCCAGAATAAAATTTAGTAACATTTAATAAAACATTCAAAACCTGCTTTATAAAATCTGGCTGGTCGAAACAATTTTAAACATACCAAGAGGCTAGGAAATACTATGTTGGGTTTATAGCACCTAGCTGATATTGTATTGGCTAATCTTGAAAACTGTAGTTAAAAAAACATAAATTAAGCTTCATTGGCACTTGGAGAACTATGTATTTACTGGGATTTTAAAAAAAAATCCTTTGAGAAAGATTTATTTCTATGGAGTTATAAAACAAAGCCAAGCCAAAGGTGTATTGATAAAGTCAAGCCGAAAACTATATCTGCTTGAAGATTGCTGTCCCCTTTGTGATCTCTCTTCCCCTTTTATTGCCATTGTTTCCAGTCACTGTCAGTTACTGGCCTCCCTTACAAGACAATGGGTGACATAGCCTGACAGATTACATGCACCTAGAGCTCCCCCTTGTTTAATGTCAGAGTGAGGGTGACTAAAGCCTGTCTCACCCATAGGTTGGAGTTGGAGATGAGAAGAAGGCAGTGCCATTGGGATAAAGGAGAAAAAAAATACTGCTAGGACATGTTTGGGCAGTGATTAGATATAAGTAAGGGAACTAACTAACCTGGCTGTAAAAACATCTTAAAGTGTGGCACAGTTGGAATCTTATCTGTCTAAATTGTGTTCTAAATCTATCATGATTTAGAACATAATTTAGAAAATTTCTAACCATTTTGATTGTAATATGCAAAAGAGAAAAATCCTTGCTGGATTGGTCCATCCATCATCATCTATTAATTATTGTGTTTTTAAGAGTAGCAAAAACAGTTGTCTTGAGAAGGCCTATGACAGGATGTGACAGCAACAGCCTGCTTCATCATCTGATCTCCAGAGAAATATGTCACCTCTGATACATTGCTTACACAGGCATTACATGTGACTATGTGCAGGTAGTCCTCATTTAACAATTATCTCATACTGCAAATATTCACAGTTATGACAGTAATGAAAAAGTAACTTTGTGACCAATCCTCTTATTTATTAATTTAGCTTACGGCATAAAATACATGCACTAGCAATATATGTTAACATTTCATTTAGATTAGTAGAATACTCATATTTATGACTTTCATATGTCTGTGAAGCAAAGGAAAGCTGAAATAAGATTATAAACACTGTGAGGATTTAATTTAGCGACTGCTTTGCTTAATAACCAAGTTGCCAGTCCCAGTTACGTACTACCTGTATTAACTGTGTATATTGTAAACCAACTGTCTCCCTCAGAAGACAGCACACACACAAACATACTTGTGCCTCAAAGTCATCTTGACTCCTGGCAACTGCAAGTCAAGTCATCTTGACTCCTGGCAAGTACCTGCAGTTTTTGTGGCAACATTTTTAGAAATTTGCCCTTGCAAATTAGCTGAGGGAGAATGATTTGTCCATAGTCACCCAGCTTTTTTTAAAATAAAAAAAAAATCCAGTACCAAATGCTGATTAATGTTCAAGGAGAAAAGAATCTGAAAAGTGAATGGAAGAAGGAACAAAGAAAGAGGTTTGTTGAATAGAAAAGTGGATTCAGATATAACTTTAGTAGTAGCAGGCAAAGAAACATGATCAATGCAACTGATTTGTACTCTCATTTTTTTTTTCAGATAAAAAGCACTGTAGCTAAGGCAATTTAAATATATGTGTATGTGAATCCAGAGGCCAGAAAAAGGTTTTCTCACAGGGTTATTTTGCCTCACAGAATTTTATGGTGAATCCAAAAATTGTCATCTTCTATTGTGGGCACCAAGTCTGCCTGCTTGTTCAGACTTTCTTCTTACAGCCAGCAAGAAGGAAAATATAATGAGTGTACAACTGGCAATGTTAGAAGCCATTCTTCTAAAAGGAACTTCACTCCATTAAGGTAGTATAAGTCAGAAATCCTTGGCATCTCCATTAAATCATCCAGCTGTAGATTCTGAATCTCAATCTTCTTTTGCCCCTGCTTAAAATTACACAGAAACCCAATGTAAAATGAAATAATAAAACTTAATTATGATTGCGGAATTCAGCCACTTGGTCTGATATTTAGAATAGAAGATGTAATAAAATGAATTAAAGTAAAATAAGTGAATGTGCTTGTTATTTTACTTACAGATTTACATTTATGCACATACCACTTTTGAGGATAATTCCTTGCAAGGTGACTCCCAAACGTTGATTTATTTTTTCACTGTACAGATTACTACTATACAATGTAAAGGAGCTAAGCCTTCTTTATCTACAGGTAAAAATGCTCCAGAATAGCAAAAGCAGCCGAGCCTTAAGTCTACTCAAAAATTAATTCATCTGCTACCATAGCAAGTCCATAGATTGTTTTTCTTTCCTAGTAGTGGTTCTTTCCTAGTGTAGTTCCCTCTCACAATACACTTGTTGGAGTCATTAAGTAACTGCTTTTATAATAAGCTACAAAAACAAGTCTTCTGGACAAAGGATATACTGATGCATCAATGAATATTAGGTTTGTTTTGAATATTCATGCAAATTTTGTTAAGTATTTCATGCTCACCATTTCATAATTGAACTTTGAATTCAAAGCTTAGATGTGTACTATTCACGTGGAAAATTTGTCACTTTGCAACTTCACACTTTACCACTTTGCCAACAGTTGCCACTTTACTAATGTTTTGTTAACAATCACATAAGTGGTAATTAGATGTTAACATTCTTGCATGCCTAAAGACTTGTTCCGTGACACAGAGCAGCTAATTATAAGAAAAACTCCTGAGGAATCCTTGAAAAGCAAATAAGAATGGTTTATTTTTTGGGTAGAGAACATAGACCTCGGCCTGAATATTTATGCAGCTTTTAAAATTCCAGTCTTGAAACCAATTTGGACTATCTCATCCAAAGGCACACTGATGGAAAGATATTTGGAAAGATATCCAGAGGCAGGCTTTTAGATGGAGGGCAATATCAGCCTGATGGACAAATATCCATATTTTTTTACTAAGTTAGGAAACTATTACTTCTGTTATTTCAACTGTTTTCTGTCATTGTTTTTTATTTCTGCTGCATATGAGTTAAAAAAAAATCCATTCAGACAGCCATCCTAAAACAGCTCATTAACAAATAAGCACACCAACAAACTGTAATAAGGATTAGTTCCACATGTATAAGAATATTTCAGGATTGCTTCTCCTGATAGCTCTTCCTTTATTGGCAACAAAAAGGTATTTTTACTTGGCGGTATTCACTTTCAGGAAGAAAATATTATTAAATATCACATCAAAGAACTGCCCTGAAGAAGATATTGATAACTGAGACTATTCAATTAACCATGAAATTTTATTTCAGCTTTGGTGACAAGACAGTAACTTCTGCTGCATTTCTCCAAGGCCAGCAGAACTGTTGAAGTTATTATAAGGCATATTACATGCCTATAATTTTTTGCATTTTGCATGGTGCCTATCTGAGGCCATTGCCTTATTCTGTCTAATGACAGGACCGGTTTTTCAAAATCCCACTAGAGAACTGAAACAGTGGACCCTTCGATCAATGCTTACATTTTTTTTTAATCATTTTTCTATTAAGGAATAGGAGCAAAAAAAAAAATATAGAGTGCAAAAGTAATTGTCCTCTTATAATGTTTTCATTATAAGAGATGAAAAAGTCATAAAGAACTATTCAAGCTTTCTCTTAAAGCTGGGTTTTTAGCAAAAAAGAAGGGCAGGAGAGAAAAAGGAAATGCTTCCTGATCACTGTGGAGTTTGTGTGTGTGTGTGTGAGAGAGAGAGAGAGACAGAGACAGAGAGAGAGACGCAAAAACTTACTATTCATATGAAATATTAGCGGTTACTAGGAGGGACAAATAATGTACAGTAGGTGTTCTTCCTTTGAAAATACAAATGCCAACAGTATTTCAGATTTGCCACTAGCACTAACAGAAACCAAGGGATTCCTTGCAATACAGGTAACCCTAGCTTAACAATCGGTTGCTTAGCAACTGGTCAAAGTTACAATGGACTTCCCCAGATCTACTTAAAATCTGGTTCTGGAGTTCTGATAGCCACCTCCCCAGTGATCACATGATCACATATGTGGCACATATGTGGCAATCAGCTCACATATTGTTTCATGTGATAGCAATTTTTTACTTTTTTTTGCCAGTTTCTGGCAAAGATTTTAATTGCAAATTTAAATTTTAATTAACAATTGTTTATTGTTGTTTTTTAACCTTGTAAGCTTCCCTGAGTCCTTCGGGAGAAGGGCGGCATATAAATTAAATAATAATAATAATAAATTTACTTCCAGTTTCCAGCAAAAAATGCCCATTGAATAAAACAGTTTTGCTTAATAAATGCCACCTCTGTTTAATGGCCACTGCGTCTTCTTAACAACCCCTGCAAAAAAAGTTTGTAAAATCAAAAACAGTCATGCAGCGTCCCACATAATGACCACCATGACTTACAACTGTAATTCAAAGCTCAATTATGGACGTAAGTCAAGGACTACCTATAGAATTGTTGCTCTCTGTTGTTCTTGGTGTTGCTCTTCTTACACTGTTTTCTTGCAGAGAATTCCTCTTTTGGGATCCCAAGGAAGATTTCTTTGCAAGAGAGGCATCATGATGCAATCTTTGAGGAAAAATATAATTTTCCTTGCTGTGTTGACTGGCCTAGGCCTTGATGGGGACGTTGCATGTTGAAGGTGATTATTGAACTAGGAAAAAGATTCCACCTCCACCTCATAGTATTCTGGATTTTTAAATTTATTTAAACTCTCCTTAATAGTTAATGTTTTAATATTTTGAGTTTTGGGAGGTTTTTTTATGTTTGTAAATTGTCCAGAGTCATTGACAGTGAGATGGGCAGCATATAAATTTAATAAATAAATGGAGATGTGGTCATGAGGATGCAACTTATTTTCACATGTGGTGGACTTGCAGAAAAGTCAAAGCTTTTTGGATAAAAATATGGTGGAATATGCAGAATATTTTAAAGAAAAAATTACCTTTTGATCCACAATTGTTTTTGTTAGGGATTAATACTGGATTTACAGTTACAGAGACTAAATTGATGCTGAACTTAATTACTGCAGCGAGACTTTTGGTGGCGCAAAATTGGAAGAAAGAAGATTTGCCATCTATTGAAGAATGGACACTTAAAGTGACAAATATAGCAGAGATGGCAAAAATTTCAGCATATTTGAAGGACAATACACAAGAAAAATATTATTTGGATTGGAAAAGGTGGATTGAGTATACTCAAAACAAATATGGAACTAAAAAGTTGCAAATAGCATATGAATAATTTTTTTTTATTAAAATAGGGATGAATATAATGTAAAGGAGGGATGGATATAATGTAAAATTTTTGTAAAACTTTTCAATTAAAAAAAATACTCCAAGTGGAGATATCCTTAATATATATATATTTAATCCTCAACTGATGTTAGCCTATCTTTTCTTCCACTTTAGAAATATTCTAGCACTAAAAAGCTTTTGCAATTAGCTAGTTCATGTACCCTGAGAGCTTTTACACCAGAGACAAATTGCTTTGTGTGTCCAATCACACTTGGCCAATTAAGAATATTCTGTTTTGTTCTGCTCTGTTCTGTTCTGTTCTGCTCTGCTCTGCTCTGCCATGCCATGCCATGCCATGCCATGCCATGCCATGCCATGTCACGCCATGCCATGCCACGCCATGCCATGCCAGGCCATGCCATGCCAGGCCAGGCCATGCCATGCCAGGCCATGCCATGCCATGAAATGCCATTCCTTTCCACTCCACTCCATTCTTCTCTTTCCTACTACTCATTCCATTCCATTCAAATTTAATTTAATTTCTTAGTTTGATAAAGATGCTTTCTAGACTTCTCTTCATCCTATGGAGCCTAGGGTCAGATGCAGAATAATTAAAATGCAAGATATAAAAGTGATATGCTACCATTCTTCAGGTTTTAGAATTCCCTTTTCTGAAGATTTTCTTTGTTTGTATAAATATTGCATTTAATTCATGGCTTGGAATCCAGGAAAAGGAAAAAGGTAATCAGAAGATAAAACAGATGCTTTGACTAGGTCCTAGCAGTCAAGAGATATACACTATAAAAAATGTTTCATTCTGTTAATTGTAATTGTAAATAAATGTTCCTTTGTTTGAAAATGGAAGAATAGCCTAAATGTAATTGCTCTGAGTTGCTAAATACATACACACATGCATACTGTTTGATTAATGGCAAACAAGAGTGGATTTTCCAGCTAATGGGCTCAAGGTTTGAGTACATTTGACTAATTTTCTGTCCCTCCCTCCTCTCCTCATAAGATCACTCTTCCAGAAAGCTTTGTGAAAAACTACAGCAATCAAGATGTGCTCTAATCTTTCTGTCCTTTAATAAAGTCCCCCTAGAGTCCCTAAAGTCTCCACTCTTTGGGTGGACCCACATATTTAGCCAAGCAGAGTTGAAAGTCCAGAGCCTCAAACTCCATGTTCCTTCCCATTCCCAGACCTACCCAGACCTCTATTCCCCCCACCAACACACACACAAAAAAAACCCAAACCAGAATAACTGTATGCCTAGAGAGAGAAGCCATAGTTTTCAGAAAGCCTTGGGGACCCAGCAAGAAAAAATTCTGGAAGCCCCAAAATAAATTTCCCTAGTTTTCTTGGAGGGATAGATACCTTCTATTCAATAAGACGAAATAGCTGGGTCTATCATCCAAAGAGGTAAACAGGGTTATAGGTTTGAACAGATATGAATTTTCTAAAAGGCTGCAGTAAAAAGTCTTATCATAACAGTGAGAAGATGCTTGGAATGCTTTTATTATTCTTTTATTATTCCCCATGCCTTTTGCCTTGGACTGTCTACCGTGGACCTTTCATGTTTCTTAAGAGGTCCCTAAGGGGGCCTGCATAAGTGCACCAACATGCCTACCGTCCCTGTCCTACTGTCCCCCATTTATATGTAATCATTCTATGTATTTATGGCTATGTTTTGTTCTGCCTATTCTGCAATTTAGATTCAAGCCACCTCAGTATTCCAGCTATTTTTAGACTGTTCTACAGGACCTTTACGAAAACTAATCTTTGGAAATCACCCCCACTCCCTGGAGGAGTTCTATCTCTAAATTGAAGCTGCCTCACATTCTCCATCCCAATCCCTCTTGAACTGAATTTACATGCTTGCCTTTCCCCCTCTTTCTGACTTTGCATTTTACTCTTTATTTTGAAATGAATTACAGATTTTGCCTAGCTAGAATGAAGATATTATTGTACTTGTATTATTTTTGTTGCTGCCTAAATAAATTACTTAAATAGTTCAATTCTGTTTGTATTATGTTCTCCAGGAAAAAAATATTAATTGGAAGAGCATTGTAACCAGATTCATTTCACCAAAAGGTACTTTTGGCCTTATTTTAAGATCTTTGGTAAATATGTTTTGGGAGGTGGTGGCTGTTCAGCATATTTGTTAATATTCTTGTCAGGGTTCCAAGTAATAGACCTATAGAAAGCAAAACTCCAAGACAGATGGATTCCTCAAATAACAGCTTTATTGGATATATCATATTGACATATATCTGGTGAAAACCAACTCTGAACTGACGATTTTCACCTAATTAAAAGTAAAAATTTGTCACTTTCTCAAAACAGTCACATGGTCCAATCACAGTGTGGTCTGGTTCCCTGGTGACTTCACTCCGCCTTCCTCTGACCAGGTGTGAGAATGTCCTTGGTTCCCAAGAGAAAGTATTTTGTTTTGCCTACAGAACCCCAGCTATCTCAAATTCCCCCCTCCCAATCCCTCAGCTCCAATGTGGCAACACTGAAGCTGTTAAAAAGGCTTCGGTCAGGTCAGCTTCAGGGTTGACAATTCCTGCCATTAAAACTCAGAACCATCTGAAAGAAATAGATATGTGTCCATATTAATGGTTTGGATACCTCTCCAGAATCAAGAGTGATGAATCAGAACAACCAATGTTCTACGTTATATCAGTACAAATAGGTGGCATTAACCAAGGAGAACATACAGGGAATATCTTTCACCTTCAGCCTAACATGGTATCAGGGTATGGTCTAGAAGTACTATTCCTAATTCACAATGGACATACAAAGAGGGAAACACACATTCAAAAGAGAAAGCTTTGTTAATAAAATTGTGCCTGGAGAACACAGGAGACCCTGAGGTAATACAAGCCTTACAATTTAGAAAGTTTGTAGCAGAGATTGTTGAGTAGTTAGGTTTACAGCCCTGCAATTCCAGCTGCTATTAGTTTCCTTCACTGACGGCTTCTGTCATTGAAAAGGCATCCAGCTAGATTTGCAACATCCTTCTTTCCCTACAAGCACTTTCTAAATCTACTCCAGAAAGCAGGAAGTCATTAACAGAATAGAAAGGATACAGGGGAAGTGTAATTATAAATCTCACACTCTTTACTTTTTCTTAACTAAAGCTTTCTGTCAGTGAGGGACACCCAGTTGGATTCCACCCTTCACCCTACAAGCAAAGATACCACCACCACCATCATCAATGTCCTCAGTTGAAAGAAATCCTCTTTTTATTAGAAAATGTTCGCCCATCTGTTCATTCATAAATTCATTCTACTTCTAATCTATCAAATAACCAAATATTGCATGTTTCTAAATACATTGAACACCCTAGCAGACAAAGAAAACTCTGAAGTACAATTAATAAATAGAAGAAATGCATTAAACATATGAAATTTACTATTCCCCTACAGAATAGCTACTTAAAGTCAGAATGAGAAAAATGTCTAGAAGAAAAGGATTGTTTTTGCCTGGGGCTGGAAAAAAAATAACAGGGTTTCTAGCTTGTGTACCTGGTCAATAAACAGAGTCATGCTGGCTCAGGAATTCTGGGAGTTGAAGTCCACCAATCATAAAGGGCCCATCTCTGATATTGATGAATGTATACTTGCATATGCTTGTTTATGCTCATATGTATCAGTAGTGGGTTTCAAATTTTTTTACTACTGGTTCTGTGGGTGTGGCTTGGTGTGCATGGCATGGCTTGGTGGGTGTGGCTTGGTGGGTGTGCCAGGATACTGTAAAATCTCCATTCCCTCCCCCCTCCTCCGCTCCTTCCGTCATGATCTCAAGACATGGCTTTTCCAACAAATGGGCTGAGACATGGGGTTATTTTAGATATTTTAATTTTGTAATATTT